>VXAY01012530.1:1971257-2112694 GCA_013399855.1 Oxyruncus cristatus | reverse complement strand
GGTTTTTGAATACCTCCAATGAGGGAGACCCCACAGCCCCTCTGGGCAATCTGTTCCAGTGCTCGGTCACCTGCTCAGTAAAGAAGCTCTTACTCATATTCAGGTGGAGCTTCCTGTGCATCAGGTTCTGCCTGTTGGCTCCTGTCCTGTTACTCAGCACCACCGAGAAGAGCCTGGCTCCATCCTCTTGGACACCCCTTTTAAATGAGGTCCCGTCTCAGCCGTCTCTTCTGAGGCCGAACAGACCCAGCTCCCTCAGCCTCTCCTCGAAAGAGAGATCTCCAGGCCCGCCATCATCCTCGTCGTCCTCCGCTGGACCCGCTCCAGGAGCTCCATGTCTGTCTTGTCCTGAGGAGCCGGGGCGAGCGCCGGGACAGCCTTTGTGAGGGGGAGCGAGGGGTGGCTCTGAGGGGAGCCCCGGTGAAACGTAAAAACGTGCACTTGCATCCTGGGGCGCCCGTCTGCATTCTGCATCCCAGGAGAGGGCAGAATTTCATGGTGAGGGCTTTGTCTCTTGATCCATCTAGTGGCCAGCTACAGGTGGAAACGCGGTGTTACTTTTTCCTTGGGTAGGTGCATAGACTAAAGTATCATGAAACAACAGCCTGTTCTGACATAGAATTCAATGAAATGGGGCTCTATTTGGGGGAAAAAGAAAAACAAAAGTAAAAAAAAAAAGTGTGTACTCATCCCTCGTTAGCCATCTGCACTGCAAAATAAAGCACATCGTAATTGGCAGGTTTAATATTACATTAAGGTATTGGAAGTGCTAAGAGAAGCCCATGAATCACCGGGATCTACTAACACGAATTTTAAATGTCCTTTTCTTAAAGTGTTACATTAAAAATTACTGCATGTTAGTCATCGCTTTGTAAAAATGACAAAAAGTAATCACATGTTAATATGTTAATTATACAAAGCAAAAATGAGTTTTGTTTCTTAAACAGTTTTGCTGTCGTCATCATATTTGGGAATAGATGGAAAAACTGGTGAGCCAATGGGAATTTGTGATACCAAGTGCTTAGTAAAACCAAGATCAGGCTGTGAGGAACTAGAAGGAAACTAAGAAAGTGACTACACCAGATTTGCAAGTAAAATTTGTTCAGTTGCAAACTAAATTTAGTGTTCAAAATTGCAAGATAGTGCATAAGGGAAGGGATAATGTTTATTCCTCAGAAAATAGCTGATATGTTTTAAAACAAGGATGGCTACTTTAGAAACGCATCGGGCAGTTCTCCCCGAGCTGCCTGCAATGCTTGAGAAGTACAGTGAAGATGAAAGAAACTGCATTAAAATACAGACAAAATGAAGTTGGAAGTATCACTAAATATATTATGATACCCCTTTTGTGAAGCACGGTTATGTCCTCACCCTGAATGCATCTACAGGTTTGGGCCATATTGGAGTACCCCCGTGCAATCTGGTTTTAGGTGGCTGCACCATGGCACTGCACCCCCTCAGGCTGTGCCCAGCACCACTACAGCCCTGGGCAGCACAAGGGTGGCCCCAGGTGTGCAAACATGGCTGTCTGTCCATCCCTGTGCTGGCATGGTGGCCAGGCTGCAGGTCTTTGTGGGCTTCAGCTCAGCTGCAGCACAGTAGGTAACACCTAAGCTGCATCAAGTCTGCCAGGACAGAGATACTCTTCAGAAATGTTTTGACCAAATTTGAACTAGGAGAGGTTATTCATCCCGTGGTTTGCACCATGAGACTTCGAGCCTGGCACCTGGAAATAGGAAGACTTTCCATTGCAGGAAGGCAAGGGCGTGGGGTCCCTCCCTGGGGAGGCACTGAGCAGGAGGGAGTTCTCCGTTAGGCACTCCACAGTGTTTTAATTAGACCCCAATTAACTTTTCTTCCCCGGCTGCGAAGAAGGCTTGGGAGTCCAGCCAGCCAAATCAGATTTCTAAAGATGGATGAAAATACTTGGGGAAAGGAGTTCTGTGTGAAAGGAGACTGAAAGATGACCTTGTTTATCAAAGGAGTGGGTGGGGGGAGCAACATAACTGATGGGTACAAAATGAGGAGTGATAGATACTGTGCTATCTTGCTTTCCATTTATCAGTGAATGATAAATTGCTTTTCATTTATCAGTGAATGATAGACAAAGACAATACATTTAAAATTCTTTTTAAAGGAACATTTGTTTCTATGTACTGACATGTGACACCTAGTGCCATTAGACAATTTTGAGGCAAAGAGGATGAGAACATTTATGTGAATAATGGGAAGAGTAACATTTGTGCTTTTTTCCTACAAGGTCCTTAGTATTTTGCTCGATGGATTATTTTTTTAGTACCACTTTCTTTTCCATAATTAGGTTTTATGAACTCACCTTCTCACAGATGAGGGCTAGGAAGAAAATTCCCATATGAAGAATTTGTTTCATAATTGCCAACAGACAGATTTTCTTCTGTGGTGTCTTGCTCTGAGCACTAACAGAGATAAAACACCAGATAGTATACAGATCTCTGAGGTAGTTCTTATGTAATGTTAAATATTTCCGTGATTTTTCCCTTTTTCACAATCCATTAGCTATGGCTAGCATGCGTATTTGTGACTCTGACTGGCCTCACTGCAGTCCACTTTGTATCTGTCCCTGGCTGGACTGCTGCTCATAATCTTGTAATGTGCTTAAAGACTAATTTCCAATATCACATAATGTAAAGGTAGCTGTCTTTTTATTTAAGGCTGTGTTGCATCTGCAGGTTATAACCTTGGCTTAACTAAGCAAAAGACTTCTCTGGTTCCTTCTAGTTTCCAAGGGCAGCACAAAGTTTTGGTTCTAAGTTGTAAAATCCTTTGAGACTTCAGGGTCTGGTTAGCTTTCCAGTAATTTCTGTATTTCTGTCAGCTTTCATCCAGGAGCTGACACCTCTTTGGATGCTTGAGCTAATACATTTTAGATTCCTACATCTGGTGGCTCACTGGAGGCCTTGTTAGTAGAAGCTGTTTGTATCCTCCTCTAAAGAGCACTTAATAGTCTTTACAATAAGCTGAAGCTTTATTTGAGTTGTTTTGATGAGCATTTTTGGGTTGAAGACAGAAAACATGGAGCTGATTTTAGAGTCTGATGTGTCATTTTGTGTTTGACTCAAAACACACACAGTTACCGTTTCTATATAGCCAGAAATGTTACTAGTCGAATTTACAGCCAATCAAGAAAAAATAATCAATAAAGCGTGCTCAGTCCTTAAAAGATGAAAACAGCAGAATCCTTAGGAATACACAAATACTACACATGTTAGTGCAACAGTTGGATCAAGTAACCTTTGGGAAAAATACTGCATTTTCATGGACAACTGAGAGTCATTATGGCTGTATTACAGCACAATTTGCCCAGACTAAAACAAAGAATATTTCACTAAAGACAGATTAGTGCTGAATCATAGATTCCCAGGAATTGCAGCAATGTTTTGCCTTCGAAAGAAAAAGTGATCTCAGATTTTTTTTTTTTTTAATGGAATTCATCCTAGGTAAGCAATAAAGTAGCTCCGAAATGAGAAATCGGGACAAATGAGGTTAGAGTTTTATAAAACTAAATTTATATGGTAAGGTGCTAGAAAAAGGTGTGCATGTGCTTATGTTTCTGTGTCTGGTTATGTGTGTTTGTTGATTTTCTAGAATACACAGGGTGTTGAGAAAAACACTTGCAAACATACAAACTACAAAACCAATGTTGCTAATTTTCTGTATTTAATATACAATACTTACTGCATTTGTATTCATTTTACATTTTTAGATAAAAGAAAAATATAGCTAGAAGGGTGAAGCAGTTTTAAATACAAAACTAATTTTTTGCATTTTTACTTTTCAATAATTTGGAAACAACTAAAGAGAACTCGACAATGTGAAAAATTTTATTATATTGATTTTCATACTGAAGCCTCAGCACCCAACAATAAATACACAACTTTGCTTTTCTTGCACTGCCAGCAGCAAAAAATTCAGTTCCAAAGGACTGTAATTCTGATATAATACATTATTGATAACTTTCTGTGTGCCTTTATTTAATTCTGCTGTATTGACACATGATTAGTTTTGCAGTCAACCGTCTTTACAAACTTGTAAAAGCTAAAGAATATGTTATACGGTAAGGTGCATGCTCCGATGAACTTCAATGCAGTCAACGTAAAGTAGCCCCAGCTGAGGGTGTTCTTAAAGCAGAAAGCCCCACAGGGTGACATTTGGGACACAGAGCAGGCATGCAGTTAGATCAAAGGGCTTTGTTCGAAAGCTTGCAAAGGGAGCTCTAGAGTTTCCCAAGTGCCTGTGTTACTTCCCAGCCATTCTGTACAACAGAAACATACTTTTTCCTAATGTGTATATGGTAATCAGCAGCTGTGCAAGAAGAGGAGAGAAGCTGCAGGGTCTCCTGTACAGCAATGGTGCAAGACTTCTATACCACAGTTCACATGTTGTAGCCCCTTGATGTCATATTGATGACTAAAAGGTAAACCAGTATATTTGAGTAACAATTCAAGAAATTGCTGTTACATTTTCTGTACCTCTGCAGGTGATTTTGAATTTCACACACAGGCGATTCTAATGCTCAATGCAAAGAATGTAAAGAACACTGACTAGTAGCTATTAATCACAGAAAAAAACCTAAATGATGCACCTTTAAAAGAAACAGTAACACACGCACCTTTTCATGTTTGTACCCTGATTAAAAGAACAATATGAATTTCAAGTATGAAGTGATACAGTGAAATCATGTCCTGTGAATAGTTATCAATGGTAGTTTAGGTAGTAGAGTTTGCACCATAGGTAACTTTCCATCTTGCAAAAGAGAATCCTACTGCATATGTAGTAAAGTGACTTGAAATGCTAAAACCCAACGTGCCAACGGTCGCACTGGTATAAACTGATACAATGTTGTAAAAGTCAACAGGACTATGCTGATTTTCACCAGCTGAGTATATGCCCTAAGGTGAATGAAGAAGAGTATTCCAAACTGCTTTGCATGTTTTCCTTGAATTATCAAATCCTAGACACCTCCAGAGCAAATGATATTTTATGTCAAAAAAGGTGGAAAAAAGAGAAAGAAAAAAAAAAGTCAAACAGCTTTAGAGACTGTTTTAATTTTTTGAATGTATTTAATGTTTGACTTGGGTTTTTTTTTGGTTTTTTTTTTTTTTTGTAAAATTATACTGAGAAATGAAGGTACTCAGAGAGAGATTTCAATTTGCTAACAGATATTGGCCTGGTGTAATATTGATTAATAAAGTTACTCTGGATGTGTCTCAGAAGCTGTCACTGTTCACAGTATTCTGTAAACCTGAAACCACAAGTTTTAATAATGCCTTTTGAGAACATAACTTATCTTGCAGATTCTGAAACCAGTATCCTGTGAGAGTTACAAACAGGCTTAACTTTATACAAGTCTTCTGTTAACTTCAGTGGGATTTGTAACTTTTAAGGTAGGCACACATGGAACAGTAAGAACTGAATCTTATCTCTAATACATCTCTGTACCAGCATCCTGCTTTTCTCCACATATCCAAATGCCCCTAAGAAGTGCACTTCTGAACTTTTGTATAGAAAAAGCAATGAAAAGAAATTTTGAGAGAAATAATGTTGCTAAGGATTTTTATCACACATTACCTTTATATAGTATTGTTGCCGATTTACTAAAGTTAAGTATCCTTATATAGACCTGAGCTGCCTGACACTGAAATTTGTTGACTGACAAGGCCGAATTCTTGGTTTAATTTAACTGTATTCAGTGGAGTTACAAGAAGAGTAAATCATGCTAAATGATTTAAAATACTTTGAAACCCCAATCCTATTTCATGCAATTGTCCATGCACAACTTCTGCCCCATCGCCTCCTCCCCCACCCCGCCCTTAAATTTGCTGTCTTTACGCTTTTGTTTAGGCAGCAATCTTACCTCAAGCCCAGGTGGGCAACTTTACCACTGCAAAAAACTTTATTCAGTTACAAGATGCTGCACAAAAGATGGCCCCTGGCTTAAAGCATCTGGAATTGACAGATACCTGCTGGACCTGCTACAAACAAACTAAAGCCAAAGGCAGTTTATGTAATGTTTTCTAATTTTAGTTTTTCAGACAACATTCTCCCACTATCTGTAAAATTAGCTCTACAATAGCATTTCAAAGTAATCTGCTTATTCCTTTACATATTAAAACGAAGATGCTCTAAAGCATAAAAAATACTAATCTGAACACACATACTACTTTAGTTGCAAAACTCAACGTACAGTATGAAGCTTATTTATAATTTTTTCTGACTGATCTATCTGTCTCTCTAAGAAGCTAGCTTCACTTCAACAACCAAAACTGTATACTAATTGCAAATAAAGCAGCAAGACAACACTTTTTTTGCAACTACCCTTTCGCAGGACTAATGTGTTTTCATAAGAAATAATATACTGTATTATAATAGCAATAATTTAGATTAATGTCAAATAACTTGAAGATAAATGTGTCCACAATCTTCGATAAAAACTGACCCCATTTACTGGTGTCTTGGTGCTGTTATTAACCATGTGTCCTCACAACTACAATTACTAAAGTAAAGCCTCCTTCAGCAAATACTTTTTGTGAGCAACTATACTCACATGAGTAAACCCTCTCTGCTCTGTGGGACTGCTCAGGTGAGGTACAGTATTTATGTATTTGCAGACAGGCCTTCAGACAGAAGAGTATCAAGCTAGTGAGGAACTACAAATATACACTGTTACACAAAAAGTAAAAGACAGACATACCCACGAAAGCACCCTGTGATGCCTTTGGGAGTCATAATATAAACATTGTTTCCAAAGTATACAGTTCCAACTTCTAAGACATTATTTTGAGGGTATAATTTTTCTTTAACTAGAGCATTTGAAGACATTATACTTTTAAAGCTGTTCAAAGTAACGCAGCAAAATATTACATTAACAGTAAAACCCATATGAGATTCAAAGGCAGATATAGACCACTTTAAATGAACTGGAATGAAATGGACCACAAATACATTAATCTGAATGCTTGTTAAGAATTTACATGGAAATTAAAGACTACAAGGAGAGAGTGAATGTTCATCTGTGGCCTTGGTTTCAGTGCCAAAATCATACAGCTTTGTGGAGAAAACAGGTCCTATTGGAAAAATAAATGCCACCTCTATATTTTCCCTGTAAATATTAAGTATTTTACTTAAGTATTTTAAAATGTGTTTCTTGCCTTAACAGAAGTGACTGCCTTGCTTATGAAAGGTGCCTGGCTGAGAGTCCTTGAGACTCTTCCAGTCCCTGTTTCAATTAGAACTGGCTCTCATTCCTTACCAAAAAGCACCATCATAACGTAAACTTCTTTTGCTCACATTGCTGTGACTCCAAGTGTGTTGTAGGAGGGAAGTTCAATCTCCAGGCAAAGAGATTTTGAACACTGTGGAGAATGACAGTGAGATTGTTTAACAGTGCTGAATGCAAGACAGGTGTCATGGATATTGAATTCTATTTGGTAGAATTTAAACATGTCAACTTTACTCTCATGACCAGTGACAGGACTTGAGGAAATGCCATGAAGCTGAGTCAGGGGAGGTTTAGGTAGATAATAAGAAAATGTTTTTCACACAGAGCATGGCTGAGAATTCGAACAGGCTTCTCAGGGAAGTGGTCACAGCACCAAGCCTGACAGAGTTCAAGAAGTGTTTGGACAACGCTCTCAGGCACATGGTGTGATTCCTGGGGTGTCCTGCACAGGACCAGGAGTTGGACTAGATGACTGTGATGGGTCCCTTCCAACTCAGCACATTCTGTGATTATATGATTCCCTTAACATTGATCACTAGAGAATGATCAAATTTTTTAGACAGTGCTTCCTGCTCTCTTTTTGAGCTGAAAACTATGGGGTAATGATCTTCTATTCAACTTATGCACAATAGAAAGGACAATGGCAGTGGTGGAGGCGAAAAAAACCCAAATCAAAACAAAGCAAAGCTGGAAAACCACTGGGTTGCTAGACATCTAGGGAGAAAAAGCCTCTAATCTCATGATGCTGCAGTCGTTCTATCATGTTATGACAAGTAACTTCAGTTCACAATGTGCATGGCAACCAAAACTTTCATACAAGCACATCACCACTGAGCTTACATAAGCTACCTTGTACAGCCTCACATCCACAAACTTCTACCCAGCATCCAATTTTTCATGTACATTTTAACTGCAACCCATGGCCACACCCACCTTTCTTAAAAGCGACTCCAAGATAGTCCCTGCCAGAAGTCATGATGGGGTTTGGGTCTTGTGGGAAAAAGATTTGAGAAGCACTTCTTATTTAACTAGTACTCTACAAACCCAGGCTACATTTTGAACCTGGTTTGGTGGTTTTTTCTATCACAGATGAAGGATGAAAGATTGAGATGTATCATCTACCTGAAATACAACATTCTCTTTTCCCACAGAATGTCCAGAAATATCATCTTTTTTTGTGTAGCGGGAGTTTTCTTAGGGAAGTTCTTACAACACCACTGTTTAAAAAGTGAAAAAAAGTCAACCGTCATAGAAATAGTAAGTATACCATCCCCTCTAGATCCTGGAAAGACTTTTCCTCAGGAGAATATTTTGGGGGTTAAGGTCCATTTGTCCCCAATACTTGTGGCAGAGCTCTGTAATCTAAACTGCCATAGCCAAAAGAAAAGGAATGAGCTTGACTGCCTACCTGAACACAAGTTATCTTGACAGCTGGGGACTGATTCATCGTTGCTTTGCCTCATGCTGGGAGGAAACCTCTCCCTGGAAATAGTGATCTTGAGAAGGGGAGAGGAAGAGGGGTAAGCAGTAGGAGGCTGGCATTGCATCTTTTTTGCATCCATTAAAAACTTCTGTATAAGAGAAGCATCATTGGGTGTTCTTGTAACTGTGTGGACTTAATGATTGTGTGGAAAACAGTTTTCCAGGGTCTTCTGTACTTAGTAAATGATCTTCTGAATCAAAAATTGTTTTGGCTGACCAAATACTTTATGGTCAATCTAATCTATTCTAGCTCATTGCTTTGCTTGAACCAAAAAGTACAAAATCAGCACACACTTTGCCATACTCGACTGTACTATTTCCCACTTCCTAATAAGGAGCAAGTTAAAACCCAAGTACAAATCACTGGCTGCCTGCAGACTGGGGGGCTGCAGAATCACAAGGCAGTAATTTAGCTCACAGCTTCTTCAATGGCAGTGGAAGTACAAGCAGGGTCAGATAGAAGTGACAGGCAACTGTTGCTGCAGTGAGAGGAAGCAGCGTGCTGGAAGACTGTTGAGGAACAGACTCCCCATGGTTTCTTTCACAGTCAAAGAAGGATGATCAGGGATAAGGAAAGGACAGCTTGAGTGGCTGGGTGATCTATCACTATATGTATTTAATAAATGCCAGAAAACTACTGTGTAGCATTAGAGGTTTCCCATCCCTGTAACTGTGAAATTTGTCTCTGTGCCAAGCCTAGTTGCTCACGTTTAATGGAAAGACCAAAATTAGCCACTCTGTGCCAACACTTACCCTGCCACCCACACCCACAGACTGAGCACAACAAAATGCTACACGCCTCACATTCTGCGTTTTCGGAGGCTGTATAACAATAGTTAACATTAGCTCTCAGATTGGCACAGCAGCTCAGAAAGCTCCATCCCTGCTGTACAACCTACAAAAGCTTTTCCCATGGTAGATGATTTTGCATTATTATTTACAAGGGGTTTCGGACAGACCTGCTACGCTCTCAGACCTGCTCCTGTAAGATGGTGAACCATCTGGACTGATCCAGCAAAACTTGCATGCGGATAATCTTATCAAAATCCAAGTGTGCAAAACCATGCTATTTTGGATTGCCAAAATTTGCCTGCAGTTTGCAGCAAGAGTCAGCTGATAGTACACACCATTGCACATTAATAGACTGTTAGCGGCTCTCCTGCAGTAGAGCTGTATGTTCTCCATTTCTGCAGCTGAACTACAGGCACTGTCTCTGTGGCCAGCTTAATCTGCTCTCAAGATGTCTCAGAAGATTTTTTTCGTATCTACCCAGAAAAAGCTCTTGCTTCTACAAAATCTGATTTAAAAAATAGAGCTGTTGCTGTGTTGAAAAATTGCACTGGAACTCATAACTTGAGTTGGCATAATAAGTATCTGGCACTAAAATCCTGTGCAAGAGTCTTGCTTTATCATCTTATGCTTATGAAAGTAAATGACAGGAGAAAATAAAATGTGGGAAAAAAGTCTTCCCCCTACTTTTACGTGCAACTTCTCCACACAGTCAAATTCACTTGCCAACGCTCCTACTCTCTTGCCCATTTTTCCTACCTTTGCATCACATAATTTTCCCCCTCATCTAGCCACTCAAATTAATCCTAACATTCAAGAACGGGGTTTTCTTTTCTTTTAGAAAAGGCTGAGAATTCGCATAACATGATGTGTGTATGAAACATGGAATAAGAGGAAGGGCTCCATATTGCTCAGTATTCATTACAAACTCTTTAGGAGTAATTGTAAAAAGGAAGCTGTCAGTCTGTGAAAATTCATTTTCCATTCAGTGGCAGAGACTGGTCTTTGGCTGGATTTAACATGAGCATGTAACTGGGATGGAATATCCATGTAAACACTAGAAAATGTGTTCTTTTCTGGCATGTGGATGGGCTTAAGGTGCAGAAAGCTAATAGTGTGAATGCAAATTTGACTTGCTCAAAAATGGTCAGTGAGCTTCAGAGCTTTACAACATATCCATGGAGACATTACCAAAATTAAATCACAAGTTTAACATGATGTGTCTCCTTTCAGTAGAACACTATAGGTTGCTTTAGTGCAAATAGAGATTTAAGTGGTAGTTAGAATGAGTTTGTACTTGGATGCTTTTCTTCCATAAAACCCTATCAACTTTGCAAGGTCAGTGAAAAAGTATCAGTTTCAATGCATATTTAATACACATTGTTTGCATTTACATTTTTCACATTAAAAATATGCTCCTTTTCACTTATCCTGACAATATTTTCCCAACAGTTCCTTAAAATCTCCTTTTTAATCTTTACTAAGTGTCAACGGTTTGTGTTTTTGTTTCTGGTTTTGTTTGTTTGTTTGGGTTTTTTAGAAGACAGTATCTTTTGTCTGATCTTTTTTGGAAACAAAAAACATCTGCTCTACCACAATCATCCAGAATCAAACGTTTTATCTTTATTTTCCATATTAAAGTTGGTCTAATACCTAACAGCAGAGAGAATAACATGTATAATAAAACACACTTCTCAAAGACAGTGAGTGAACCTGTGAAAAGTAGCATGGCACAATATTTTCTTCTTATTCATCAAAACAACCAACAATTACTTTGCAAACACGACATCCTCATTTTTTTGTGTTTTAGGACAGAAACAACAGGAAAAGACACTCAAACATTTACCACTGTGGACTAATAGGCTGAAAAAAACCTGGAGTGTGGGCACAGCCTACACAGAAATATGCACAAACCCTATTTTTAGAATTTTACTAGGCACACAGAAGGCAACACAGGTGTATGCAAAACTAAGGCTAAGCAAGGAGGTGCACAAAGAGATTCTTTTCTAATCACCGGTTCTAGGCTGCGGGACTAGAAGAAACAACACTTGATAATAGGGACGACATAGGGGACATTGACACTGTGCAGCTATTGAAAATTCGGAAGAACCTTGTTGGAAATAGCACTTGTGAGCATAACTGAAACCTGTTTCCATAAGGAAGTTGAAGGAAAAGAACTGGAAGGCTGTGTGGACAGGGTGAAGAGGGAAAAGGGCTGCTCCATATGGATTTCTATGGTGCAGCAATTAGCACTTAACTAGCTGGCTTTGATGATTTTTTTTCCTTGGCAATTGGTTTGATTTTCTTCTGTGGAATTATGAAGTAGTGATTAAAAAAAAAAAAAAGAAAGGTTGGTGGGAGATAGAAATTGCTCCTTCCATTACTTAGAACACCCTGTTCTCTGCGGAGAAGAGCACAGTGTCTGGCAGTGGGTGCTCTAGGAGCTATATTTAATATATCTTTTGTTATTCAGTATTTTTTAGCTGCTGTTGAACCACTCCTGTAGAACACATACAGGCTTAGCTATCACTAAGAAGAACTGCACTCTGAAATCTTATTTAAAGGGTGTACAAAGAGTTTTCATCACAGCGCTTTCTTTTTCACATACACAATTCCTACATCCTACACATATAGCAGTAATGAGTAAAGGTACTAAATACTAGAGATATACCAGTGTAAAATAAGAAGAGCAAGGGCATGGGTTTGAGCACAGTCCCACAGTTGACTGTGCTGTCTAATTATAAACACGACTCCTGGCATGATTTTAGTCAATGACAGTGCTTTGCCCAGCCAGAGAACAGGCTTTCTCATTTTACTAGTGTAAGTGAAGCCCCACGGTTTGGCAGGGAAGACTGGAATAAGAGTAAGCCTATGGCATGGCAAATGGAATTTCTTCCTAGAGATTTGGAAAAGGAGGTAATTTGAAAAACTATTGGTCCTTTGCATTTAGGCCCTTGCTACCATAAGGACCCCATTAGAGAAATATTTTCCCTAACCCTGCCAAGACAGAACTTAGATTTCTTGTTTATGTTCCTTCCATTCCCACTGGAAGGATGTTCCAGAATGTGACCATTAATGCAGCCCTTTGCAAGCTGTTCTCCTGAATACCTCATTTATAACCTGATCCTACTACACTAGACAACATACAGCACCACGTTGCAGAAGCTCTGCTTTTGATTCCATAAACCAACCTCTGTTTTTCTCTGCTGCTCTCTGAGCTCTTTGTCTGATACTACTGCTTGGGAAATACTCCTCCAGTAGTTAACTTCCTTGTGATTTCCACATTTTCATTAGTTTTTGGGCGAACACTAACCTTTGGCTTAAAGTGTTCTCTCCCCTCCTTTTTGTTTTACCCTAATAATGTACCTACATTCAGCAACCACATTCTCTTCTAGCCTTTGCTTTGCTAAGCTTAATACAACAGGTTCTTCTTACACGGAACAGATGCACATTTCTATCTGAGAGTTTTAAGCCTAATTTGAAAATATCGTCTCCTCCCCTACATTTTCACCCTCTATTAGTTGGTGGAGAGCTCTGGGGAGAGTTCCCTGAACAATTGCTGGGAAGCCACACCAGCTGAATGCCCTGATAAGGTATGTATGATAGATAGCTCAGCACAAGGTAAAATGTGGAATGTTTTCGAAAGTGCTAAACTCTGTAGAAAACTTTTCCCTTTGCTACTGTTGCAAGAGTCTCCTGAATTTTGTCTCTGTTGTTCTAATTAGTGTTTAAAAATTGTTAGCAAAAATTTCATTCTGGCACATCCTTTGAACGTTAAAAATTAGTCACACTGGGGTCCATTGACGCATGGGGGAATGGGGTTGGGAGAACAACAGTACAGCGGGTTCATAGTTCCCCTTGGATGTAGGAACAGAGAGAATGACAAAGGGAAGGCCAACATTAGAGGGTTAGCTGCTGTGACCACTCCCTGGCTTTCAACTGGCTGCTCACAGAGCTTCCAAAATTCTTGTGTTATGCATCTGTGTTATCTCCGTGTGCAGATGCCTTGTGCATGCTCTTGCCAGGCCTAATTTGCAACTTGCCTGTTCATGCTGGTAAGTTTTGCATAGGCTCATTCTGGGCATGAAGAAAAGCACAGGCCACTGCATGCAAGTATGCAAGTGGTCCTTTTAAAATCTTCTTCTCTAAAGCAGATCTAATTTAACCCCATATCACATACTTATGTGTCCAACAGTAACAAAAAGCTTTATTCAAGAGAGAGGTAAGATCCACTCACTATCCTGGTAGTGGACCATGTCCCAGACAGTGCAGATACCTGAAACAGACTTAACAGCGAAGTTTGCCACATCAGTCAGTCTATCACAAGAGAGAGAGAGAGACTTGCCAGAGAGACGACTACAAGTTCCTCTGTCGCAACTGCAAAAATCGTATTGCTCAACTCACTGCTAAGGACCTGCTTCTGCCAAGCATGCTGTTGATGAGGATATAATGCTGGTTCACTACCTAGACAAGATCAAATAGAAATGAGGAAGAGAGAAGCCTAAGGGACTGTCACAGGAGTAAGCAAAGCTGGCTGCCTCACTTAGCATCAGTTATACTTGTTGGACCAGTATTTTCCCCCAAGTCGTATCCAGGTAAATGCACTAAATTCCTGGTAGGGAACAACTTTAATGGATTTAAAATATTTCTTTTTCCCCAGTACAGTATTAAAAAAATAAAAGTTTCTTTTCAAAATACTGAAAATATATTTTAGTTAAGGTAAAAATACTAAATATAAAATTTTCATGTCATATTTAAAATAACTGTGCTATAAAGACATGTGAATTGCTTAGTCATTTTAACATTCAATAATAGCACATTAACCCTAGTGGAGAGGCATGTGCCAGTATACCCACACGGTGGTTTAGGAGAGAAGGTCACACATTTCTGCATAGAAAACAAGTCTGCTTAGTAAGTGACATCGGAGGGATTTTGAGATAGTAATGTTATGCACTTGTGATGCATGGGGGGGTGTTGCAGGTAAGGCAGCGCAGTATACAGCATACAGCAGCACAAATACTTATCTGTGCTTATTACAGGTATTTTCTGGTTCTGAACCAGAAATACTTTTTTCTATTTTCCTTTTTGGCTGCTAATCAGAACAGGTTGAAGGTGAAAATCTGTCTTGATTTTCATTGGCTCTGCTCATGTGTTTGAGCTGCATACCAGAAAATTTTAAATGAGACTTGGAAAATATACTTGCAGCTGTTTCCAGGGGAAAGTGATGGGTTAGATGATGGGCTAGAATGTGCCTGCATTTCAACACACACCAACCATTCTGAAACTGAGTCTTAAGAACAAGACAGTTTTTTGAAACGTGCACACAAACGCAGCTAGATAATAACTTGTTTGTGCATGAAAAAACCTCAAAGTTGGTACATTTTTTATGATCACCATCATCACTGTTACTTTTATAGAGCAATGAAACAATAAAATAAGTGGGGAAGCACCTGCATATATGCTATGAATGAACAGTAGCTGGATGTATTAACACGTGTATCAGTTAACTGCAGGTTGCAGAGATCTGATATCTCAATGCCATTCTTTAAATATCTCTGTAAGAGATCACAAAATAATAATAAAAAAGTACCACATCATGCTTCAGCAGCTAGAGAGAGAGAGAGATTGCATCATGTTTTGGCAGTGACTCGATCATCAAACTCCACACTGGCAGCATTCAATATTAGAAGAGTAAAAAGGCAGCAAAACCAGTCAGCAGCTTCTCTTCGTCTGGAGTTTTCCCAGGTAGATAACAAAACAAAACCAAAACAAACATAAAGCTACAATGGGAGCAGGCCAAAGCCCTGGCCCTTGCATTGCTCTGATAAAGGTAAACTAGATTGATTTCCATGGATAAGCACATCACAATCCCAAAATAAAAGATAAGTGCATAAAACCTCCAAATAATGATCTTCGCTAGGACAGCTATGTGGTTTGTAGGGGACAGTGGCCTTGTCAGCTACATGTCTTGTTCATTTATGGTTCATCTTCAGTCAGCACTTATGATGCATTCACCTCACTGGAGTTTTGGCTGGATGACATGTGACAGTCCAGATTCTCCTTGAATTTCTCCAGATCATGGAAATATGGGTGAGAGAGGGCAACACAGGCAGATATTCTCTTGGCTGGATTGAATGCTAAGCATTTCTGAAAGTATGAAAAGAAGTTGGTTTTAACTGAAATGTACAGTTAACAGTGCATACATACATTATGCATACCACCTTCAGTTTATGATCAGTATCAGACACAATAGGGTCTCTGTAGGTGCTGCATGATGACCATCATATTAAAACAAACAGTGGGGTCATAGTGTAAGAACATGGCATCCCCTAAACTAGAAGAAAATTACATGCTAGGAAATTCAAGTGTTCATAGTTTAGGGAATCCCAAAATGTAGGTTTTCTTGAATTCACGTGCACAGGACACTCCAATGTTCTGTGTTCAGTTTCTCTCTTTTCTTTCTAGCTGTGCTTTGATGGTCTTCTTCCCAGATTTGTATCCCAGCCTTTGTCCAGCCAGCACTGAAATCTTGCAGCCCTGCGTTTTATATCTTGTTCTTCTCTTTTCCTTCATTCACCTCCAAATACTATTCTTCCTATTATCCTTGTCTAACCACTTCCTACTCCTACTTTCTTTTCTTGTACCATAAGTTCTATAATTTAACTTCTGAAATATAATGCAATGACTTTCAGTCTTCTCCCCTTTCATCTGTGGCTCCCAGTTATCATCTCTTTGCCTAACATGAACAGATTCCCTTCCCACCTCACCTTCTAGGCACAGATATTTGTCTTTTTCCTCCTTCCATCCCATTATGCCTCACATTCACTGTCATATATTATTCCCTGCTGCTCCCATAATCTAATTCTTGTCCCATGTCTAGATTCCACTTGCAGGCTGTCTGCAAGCACAACAGATGTGTTTCTCCCTTGTTATTTCAAGTGTCTAGATGTAGTCCAGCTTTCTGCAGCTGGGAGCTGCAGTCCTAAGGACAATGGAGGATGATTTGCTGTTGAGGTAACGTTGGCCACAGACAGCCATTCCTGAAGGGATGCACCAAGTCTTTGAAGAATTGCACTGAGCCCAGTCCACCTAGCCCATATGAATCAAGATCTTTTAAAGACTTCCAGGGAACAAATTTAACTAGATTTCAACAAGTACAGCAAGAGGTAAACTGAGGCAAGGTCATTCCCTATACTCCACCTGAAGACTGAACTCAAGGACTGGGATTTCTAGCGTATCTATAAAAATGATGGAAATAGCTGTACCAGCCCAGTTTGTTTGCTTCTGTTCAGTCTTGCCATTTGTAAGAGGCAACAACTGGTGAATTCCAAGTCTCAAGTTTTCAGCACTCAATAGAAGGTGTGCCTATTTCCTGCTTTATTCTCGATCCAGTATACCACCAAAAATGGTAGATCTACTTTTATACTCACGTCAGGCCTATACTGTAAGAATGGCTGAATGTCTGACTGCACTGGTCACTAATGAGCATCTAATGATAAGATCTAAAGACAGACCAAACAGGTACTTTCCTAATCTTGAACTATTCTCAGCCCTGACGCCTCTTGAGCCAAAGGCAGTGTCTTTTGTTCTTTTTTCACACATTTACATGACTTTGCCTAGCTACTTTTGAACTTTCCTTTAATAACTCCATTAAATGGAAACTTAAGTGGGAACTATCAGTCACGCGACTTGGGGAACAACAAACAGGAACTCACAAGAAGCAAGTCTTTGCCTAGTTCATCAATATCTGGTACAAATTTTTCAATAGGTTGTGCAGGTCTGGAAGTAAAAGCATTTCTTGGAAGGGCAACATCATTAGGCCAGTCCTCTTCTTCTGGGAGTCCAATTACACTGCAAAATGAAAAACATAATGTTAGGTCTGAATCTTTAAGTAGTTTCCCCTTTATATTGATTATATCGAGTGGTAGTTTATAATATTTTGGTTTAAATGAGCTCAAATATTTAATTGTAGAGTAGGGCACTGATCTCTGTGAATAGAAGCTGATGAGTGTAGGTCCTCAGTGTGCTTGGCAGGAATCATTTTGTGGCCAGCACAATTCTCTGGCGTATGTCTCAATTTTCTGAGTCTTTTTGTTGAAAGAAAGGCTCAGTGCTTTGGAAGAAAGTTGCTCAGCTCTTGACTGGATGGTGCAACATATGTCTCTCTAGAATGATTAAAAGCAGTAAATTTCAAAGGGGAATTGCATGCAAGGATCTTTATTCACAAGAATAGGCACTGAGAGAAGAGTGTGGGTCAAGATGAGGGTAAGGCAATAAAAGGGATGTTTCATAATGCTTCAAAGCTATGTGCAGTAATTGTTGCCCAAATTTAAACAATTTATTTCCTTCACAATACAGTTTTCAAAGTCTCAATTTAGAAGCGGCAAGGCACTTGAGTGTCTTTGTGATTTTGCTTTCAATTGTGTTTTAATTTTCACTTTAATAAAATATTTTAATTTCTTTTAATAATTTACTTATTCTTCAAATTGTAAAAGATATTTTTATTTATTAAATAATAATGTTGAGGTCTAAAATCCCAAAAAATGCAATAGTAGGTAAACCTCCAATAATGGAGTATGTCTCATACATTTCATATTTTAGTTTGATGCTAGTATTTGTGGGATTGAAACACCAGTTTCTGATGGAAATTCTGGCAAAGATCATATATTACTTGTCAGGTTTCAGGGAAAATAAATTTTTATAGCCTGTAAAAATCCAGATTTCTAATGGGAATGCTGACAGGGTAAGACAAGAAAGGACATAAAAATAATGTCACAGAATACTCGAGGGTAAGACAAGAAAGGACACAAAAATAATGTCACTGAATACGTGGGTCTGCACAAAGCCCAGTGCCACTAGGGAGCAGCATTGACCTTCCTTCTTACTGAGGTTGTCACTAGACTGGGTGAGGCCACGGGCCAAACACACTGAAGTAAATCATGGGTTACCTCAGCAAGTGGAATTACCCCACCTCAAACTAAATGGATCTGGCTCACCTAAAATACCTCTGAAAATTAAAATGTCCTCAAAATAACAGCATGGCTGGAAGGGCAAAGCAATCACAATTTCAATCTCAGCACAATTCAATTTTACTACATCTGAACATGTCACAGCTTTTGGGAAATGCTAAGTTAAATCTGTGTGAAAAACTGAATTTGACTTTTATCATCAGGTATGGTGTGGACACGGGGCAACCCCCTTGGCCACGGTAATTACAGGATTGGGTGTTTGAGTATCCAGACCCATATTAAATATAATACAACCAGCATCTTAGGAAGATGGGGGAGTTAAGTATTTTAAATAACAATGACATTTAACCTATCATTCAAATGTGTTTGGTTAGTCCCATTTCTTTTAACAGTTGCATGACAGAGCATGAACAGGGCAGCATAAGCACAGGCACAGGCAAAGCTAGTGATAAGAAACCAGGAGGCAACCTGTCAGACAGGGAGAACTGAAAGGAGAGACATTTTTAGTTGCACGCTCACGAAGTACTCAAAACTCCTAATAATCAGAGTCTGAACAGATGCTCTCACTCTGGTCTGGTAGCACTACGATTTCCGTGACTAAGTTTGGAGTATCTTGGATGAGTTTCGCCTCTTGCCAAGGGTTCAGACCTGGTCTTGAGAAATGCTGAGTACTTTCCACTCCCATTGATCACAACGGGAGACAAGTCTGTTCAAACCATTGCAGCATTTAGCCTGAAATCTATGAGGATATGCCACATGCTTTCAGTGTCCTGGAAAAGCAGGAAAATGTTTTGGTCCATGTGCGAGAGATTTACCCTCACACTCAGTGGAATTCTACCTGACAAAAATCAGAACGCACATGCAAAGCTAAGGCAGACCACAGCCCCATTATGTGAAAGAATGCATCAGTTCAGATTGCAGGAAAATCCCGAAACTACTTTCTGTCCAAATTAATCTGCAGAATGAGTCACTACTGTAGAGAGGAACAACCCTCCTACAAGAAGAGCTATGCCTAACTGTAGGGGGTTCTCCAGCTGTGAAAACACAAAATAAACACTATTTGGCACTATCCCTCAGAACCCAAGACAGAAACTTCTGAACTATTTAAGAAGAACTGCACAAAAGAAGCAAACCCAAACTTTCTCTTTAAGTAGATGTGCAAGAAGGAACTTCTTCTAAATTTAGCACGGCATTTTCTTTTCTTGGTGAATTCTTTTCTGCACAGGTAATCTCGGCCCCTAGGGATGGAAAGATGCCTGTTGGAGGCTGCCATTAGCAGCTATGCATTTAATCCTAGCCCAGTTAATTTTCATTTTCCCCTTAAATGTCACGAATGAATCAAAATCCTTTAAGAAAATAACAGCTACGTCTTTTTTAATTATAAAATATGTTGTATTTATCAAAGCTGTCTTCATTTAATAAAGCAGAACAATGTAGGACTAAAGGAGTAGCTTTGGCAGAAGAAGAAAAAGTAAACTTTAAGGACTGATTTTTCTGGATTGGGCAGGAAGAGCTATTCAGCGCATGACAAATTAACCACACAAGTGAGTCACATACACTGGTATGGTATGCAGGAAAGGGAAGTCAACTGTGTGAAATCAAGACCTGCAATTTAGGAACCCCATATTAAATAATGCAAGTGCTTAGAAACAGATCTGTTATGACTTGAGAACTGGAAAAATGGTTAAACAGAGAAATTAATTATTTGTTCCGTTTAAGCTTTTCTTGGAAATTTTACTATCTTCACTTCGGAATATCTTCAAGACAATAATCTTTCAGAACAATACCTCTCTTTCTTTCTCTTTCTCTCTCATTCTGTGCTATCTATTTCTTATTTCATTCAGATCCTTGGATCCCTGCAGCCTTTTCCAAACAGAAGAGGAAGACAGAGGTGCAGAGGCAAATAGGCATTCATCCTCTGGACTGGTACCAGTCCTGAGTGGCTTTGCTTTCCTAACTACATGCTAAATACATCAGATCTTAAATTTACATGGTTCTTAAAAATACAGAAATGTTTCTTACTCTGAAGACCTTTACTTAATCCTACTTAAATCATATTGGTAATACCAAGAACTTCATTTTGGAACAGATTATTCTATTCGGAGAGTTTAAAGCCTACGCACTTCCTTATTGTTTTGGATATATCTGAAAAAGAGAAACACAAATCCTAGAACTGTAAAATGGTTTTAAAATAAAGCCAATTCCTCTCTGACAAAGTATATGTTAAAATGGTGATATTTCCTCTGTTCTCACAGTTACCTTCCTGACCACAGTATGGACTGTTCACAGGCTACACAGTAGATTTTAAAAGCTAATACAGTATGTTATTTACAGTAGTCTTTTCTGCAAAAATGTTGTTGGTAATTATTTTAGAGATTTCAGGTTAACAACAGTTTTAAACGTATTCTAATGCTGTTTTCTGAAATGTACAAAGAAATAACTGAAAAATAAAACCTCTGTGTTTGTTTATGTGAAGAAAATCTCCTAGACTTAAATGTTCAGGGATATGTATGAATGGTACATGCACAATACGTTTAAGAGACTTAAAAAGCCCGAAACAGAAGTCGCATAACTTCCTGATGATGGTTTTGCATACCTATATTCCATGTTGCTTCCTCCTCGCACTCTGACACAGAATATACGGAAATATCATGTTGCATATGGTAGCAATAGGAAATATGTTTTAGGAATACTTTGTTTTAGTCACGTTATTGCACAAGAACATGGCAAAGAAATTTCAGTGTTAGACAGATACTGACATAAGGCAACTACTCATTACTTACTCAAAGATTTTTCCTAGCTGATCAACATCTGAATTTCCACGGAAGAGTGGTCTGAAAGAATAAAAAAATTATTTTAGGATGTGACTCGCTTTAATTAATGTGACTTTTATATTTGTCATTGACAGTAGCCAAAGAAAGGTGAAAGAGAGTTATTTTTTGAGACTTCACTTCTTCTGCTTCCATGTTTTATCCAGTCTGTGAGTGTACCTTTCAAGTTTCTACTAAAACTGACAGCCAAAGGGGACAGATGACACACATTTTTGAATAAACTACCTTTAAAATTTAGTTCTGTCCCTTAGTGTGAATGAAATAACCTTCTCTCAACTAATACTATCCTATAAATGGTATCAACAAAATAGCTTTCACTATAAAGAATGTACTTAAATAGCTGCTAAGACAAAAATGGAGTGAATGTCATGCAATTCATTAAAACACAATAAAATTAGAGATTAATTATTATGAATATAAATTCAAAATTAAATTTCTTGCATACTGTATATTGGAAATGTGCTCCTACATTTAAAGGGTCAAATAAATGACAATGGATTCATGAAGGTCTGTAAAGAATGGGGTGTGAAACGGTACAGAATTTACCTTGAAGTAGAGGAATACTTCTGCTGCATAAATAAAGATATGTTCAGGAAAGAAACAAATTATTAGGCTGAATGTCCAAGGGCTTTCAGAAAAACAGTGACTAAAAATACTTTTAGAGAGTGGTACATATTTCTTCCTTTCAAAGTGCAATTTAAAGTATTTTTACTCATCATGTGTAAAATACTATCACCCCATAGTGCCTAAGGAAAATAGGAAATTCTGATTTGTATGGCAATATGGTTGTATTGCTACCTTGGCATTGAGTTCAGTAAACGTGTGAACAACAGTGCAATTTTGTGTTGAAACTCCTAAGGTATTCCAACATTTTGCTGACAGATGATTAGAGATCTGTCCAAGAATAAGGGCATCTGTGAAGATCAGGATACAGATGTCACATACCATTTTGGTTCAACAAATGGTAGATTACTCCAAGAAACACAATTAAGGCAAACTGCAATCTGATATAGTAACTTGGGTCGACTGACAGCCAGGCTGCCCCTCTCTTCAGGAGCACAGCTCTCCAAGCAGAGTGCATGCTGTAAACTCATGGTTACAGTTTCTAAAGCTGTTCGACTGAGACACAGTGACTTGACAAACAATGTATATTCCCATGCTTTCCCTGGCAGCCTTTGGTTATGGTGAAACATCCATTCTCTCCTCATACTCCTAATACAGGACCATTATACCACTGATAGCCAAAGACATAATTTCACGTTGCTTTTCAGAGGAAAAGACCTCTTCCATCTACACTGGCAGAACAAGGAGTAGTCAACTGCAGTCCTTCCCCTCTCGTTGACCATATGGCAGGAGCAGGTGTATGATCTCAATCTCCTTTTGCTAACCAGGAGTTATTACTGAAAAATGGCACTTTACACCTTGACACTCACACAGACAATAGATCTCCACATCACTGCCTATCTTGTGAGTCCATACCAAACACAGTAAGCAGACAAAGAGCACCGCGACATTTCTTAGTTAGACGTAATAATCTCTGCAGAAATCTGTGCCACCAAGAAAAAGCAGGAATTGGCCGACATGCTGACCAGCTTTGATGAACTAATTATGCATTTTGTCTCCCTCATGTTTGCTGCCATTCAGGTCATGTTGTATCAACTTTTACTCCAAATTCTTTGTGCAGGGACATTGAGAGAACAATTTCATTAAGTCTGATTTGAAACCACATGACATGAGACTTGATCCAATGGGGTAAAATGTGGTAGCCTGTTACTTTGCCATAAAGGGCTTTATTTATTTTGATTCTGAATAAATCATAAATAACAGATGCTTTGCTTCCCTGGTACGCATGATATTTACTACTGCAGCCACATTGACAAGACCATTGCAACTCATACTTTGGGTTTTCTGTATTTTTTTAAGCCTTAAGGTATACAGCAATACTGGCTTCTACAAAAACCCAAAGCTTAACTCACTCAGACAGAAGCATCTACTTCTGCCCTAAGTTCTGATTCTGATTCTTGAAACATTCAGTAGCTACAATCCTAGTATTGTTTGTGGCAGCAGACACACTCTGTATCTTCCAAAGTCAAGCAGTGTGACAACCTTTGACATTTTTCTAAACTACTGCTTGAAATCAACACACAGTTACTTTGAGTATTTAATTCTGGCTCAAGTGTTAGAATACTGGAGCCCTTTAAACTAACACAATCTACACATTCAAATAATCATATCCATGCAAATGGAAAGCTGATTTAATGTTTTAAAATGTATGCTGAACCTTGCATTAACGTGAAAGCTTGGCAAAGTCAGCCTTTTCAGCAAATCACCCCTAGGCAGTGTCATGCCAAAACAAGTATGATTCTTGGGATTTTTAAGGGAGGTTTTTCCCATCGTTATTGCTGTCTCAGATACACTAAAGGCTGAAGCAAGAATTTAAATTCTTTTGAATGTATAATTATATAACATGAGGTGACCTTCCAACATACTTTGGTATTTCATCATAATGAAGTGTTATTAATTCATCTTTCAGCCTCCTATCCATCCCACCATCATGACTACAACAGGATGCCAACTCCAGATTAGGCATCACAAATTTAATGAAATTTGCCTCATGAATTTTGGCTGGAGGCTCAATTGGGATAGTGGGCAGATGATTAGGGAAATAGATCCACTTAATCAGAAGTTGTACGAAGATCTCATCCCACATTTTGGCACTAGTCACTCTTTAGTGATGACTTGCCAGCTCTGCAAGTCCAGTACACACAAAAACTTTCACTTCAAGATTTTTTAAAAAATTCTGTTCTTAAAGGTGGACATCAGCTCTCCCACCACCTTTGAACTGGAAGCATACTCAGCAGTCACAGAAAAGCAAAATTTCATCTTTGTTCTTTCACTTGACTCATTCACCCACTCACTCCCTGAGGTTTTTTTACACAAGCTTGATCCAGAAGTCCTGACTTGGGGATATGTTCTCCTCTCTGTGATCATAATCTGTGTAAGACTGGTTAAACTCTGGGAGTTTGATTTCATAGTATTCCTTCTTTTTTCCTCAGGAAAGGCATGGAATTTTGTTTGTATCCTGTGGCAGAAGATGTGACTCTTGTCCTCCGGCTTCAAAGAACTCCTAAAATCTGTGTGTATGTGCACCTCACAAAAGGGGGATATTCCGATGGATGAGAGGGCTATCCACAGGGATACACCTGCCTCTTGTGTGGTTCCTCAATCCTCTCAAACTTCCCTGACTTTGCTTGCTACAAAATCCATGCCCTGAAGGTTCCAACACCATTGCCGTTACAAAACACACACCAAATAGAGAAGAAGGTGTGACAAAAAGATTTAAAGAGCACCTAATTTCTGTTTGCTCAAGAAGTCTCAGATGTTTCCTATTTTTGTTGGTTGTTTTTTGGGTTTTTTTTTAGGGAGAGGGGAGGAGGAAAATATTACAGGGAATATGCAGATGTCCATCTTTTTTAACTACTCTTTCTCCGGGCCTTGGAGCTAGGCCATTATCCAGTGCCTCTGGAATGATGTCTACTGAATGGAGGAAAACCCCTTTCAGGTCTAATGTAGGACCAGAATGGCCTTAGCCTACAGACAGGAAGATATGTTGGAAGCATCCCATTACTACCCTGTCCTGCTAAAACAAACTCCTCCTGAGTCAATAAGCATGTTCCGTAGCTTCTGAGGTACAAAATGCGAAGCTGCACAATTAAAGGGATACTAGCTATGAGTTTGCATTGTGACTATTTCCACTGGATAAATCCATACCTTTCTACACGGCAGTCCAGCACAAAGATGCACATTAAGTCCTGGGCTGCAGGAAGAACAGCACCACCAGCAGGTAGAGAGAGGTGATCCTTCCCATCTGCTCAGCACTGGTGAAGCCACACCTGGAGTGCTGGGGGTCCTGTTCTGAGTTATCCAGTACAAGAGACACATGGACATACTGGAGAGTGACCAGCAAAGGGTCTTGAAGATGGCTAAGGGAATGGAGAATCTGACACATGAGGAACAGCTCACATAGCTGGAACTCTTTAGCCTAGAGAAGAGGAAGCTCAGTGGGGATCTTTTTATGTATAAATACCAATGGGAGGGTGCAAAAAAGACAGTCAGGCTCTTTTCAGTGGTGCCCAGTGACAGGACTAGAGGCAGTGGACACAAACAGCAGCACGGGAGTTTCCCTATGAACATAAGGAAACAATTTTTAACTGTGGGGGTGACCAAGCATCGGCATAGTTCCCCAAAGAGATTGTGGAGCCTCCCACCTTGGAGATGGTCCTGGGCAACCAGTTCTAGGTGGCCCTGCTTGAGCTAGGGGGCTCAGACCAGATGATATCCAGAGGTCCTTCCAATCTCAACCATTCTGTGATTCTGTGATAATACAGAAATAAAATACAGATGATAACATCAGGTTGAAATGTAAAACATCACAAATCCTGAAAAAGTTACCATCTGCGTATAGTTTAAAAGGACTTGCACCACTAATTTTCTGGCCAAAAAGCTCTCATGCTTATATGTAGCTGAACAAACTAGATTTAACCATTCACCAACTTCAGGCTCATTTTCTCTTGTCCATGTCTCAGCTCACATTTTTGTTTAATGCTGAGTTTCACCTTCACTGAATATTCTTTCTATCTGAACTGAATATTAGTGTCTGAAAGGTTGAGTATTTTATTTTATAGACATTGTGTTTCATGTCTGTGCTACTCAGTAAAAACTGAGATATAAACATTTCCTAAGCAAGTCTCCATGAAACACTTTTCCCTGGTGCAACTCCACAGACATGCCAAGGGAATTCTTAAAAGTACTGTATACAATAACAAAGCAATGACACCCAAGAGATAAATGAAGTTTAACTGTAAGCTGGCCACATTACTTCTAGACTTTACTTTCAGTCTTTGGTCTACAAAGGAAAGAGAGTATGTATTTTTCATTTAAAAAGTTGGGATTTTCATAAAGATTGGAATTAAAGATATTGATAAGCACTGCTCTATTCTATACTATAGAGCAGACACAGGGAAAAAATCTAATAAACCCACATGCATTGAGGCACAGGAAAAGATATCTGCAGGCTTCTTGACAGTGACTGACATTTTGAACTAATTAGTGACATTCTGATTGGAAACTGTCTTTCAGTTTCTGACATTGGTTTACTAAACTGCAGGTAAAATGGACACACGGAAGAAAGTACATGTGAAGAAAAACAGTACTGAAAAGTGAAAAAAAAAAGCTAAGAAATTTTCTTTCTAACCAAAACATATTACTGAGCTACCATGACAGTTCTGGAGTTGCAAATACAAGTGCTTCCATGGCTAGACAAGCCTAGTATCTTTCCAGATATGTAAGACATAACTTCCAAAATAACTACCTGAATTCTTTCTGCTAGTCCATTTACCCAGTGTGGTGTTAACAGCAGTTGGGAATTCCAGCCCCTTCCTTATTATCACAGAAAAACAGTAGGATAATCTCTTAGTTACTGACTTGAATATATAAAATATTCTCAGTGAAAAGTCTGTGTATTAGTGATCCACAAAAAGAACATCATGGGTGGGAAAGGTACAACTTGATTTTTGGGCAAGTGGGGCTTAGACAGTCTGGTTGAAGAGATGCCAAGGAGAAGTGTTGGGAAGAAGAGCAGTGAATTCAGAACAGGTTGCCGCTTTGAAGGCATTACTCAAGATGGGGGAGGCGTTGAAAGAGAAAGTCCATGATTACTTGACATAGTGAAGAAAAAGATGTAAAGGGAAATGATACAGCAATGCTTCATGAAAGCTGTACATGGAATTTTAGAATCTGGTAGTGGTAGTGTTGTAGCTTTTAAGTCTAGGAGTTTTAACGTCTGTGAGTATAAGAGCAACAAAGTGATGGTTAAGAAACTAAAAAAGCTAAAGCCAAGAAACATTTGCCAAGGAATCCTGCATCACGCCATGGGAAACCTGCCAAGCTATATAGTCAGAGATATATTTAAAGGATGGTTTTTTTTTTTTTCTTTTCATATTACAAAATGTGAATAGCTGGTAAATAATTTTGACAGATTTTTAGTTGTTTGTTATAAAGAAAATATTTTCATTTTAAGAATTAAAACCAAATATGACCTAAAACTAAAATTATGAGATGACTAGAAATAACATGATCTGGACTGTCCTGTGGAAACCTTTATTCAGAGGGACTATTTCTGAGCTGATTCCTCACTCTTGTTCCTACCCCTGTTTCCCTTTGACAGATTGCCTAGACAAGTCTGTATTGCAGGCATGAAAAGAGAAAGTAAGGCAAGAAAAAAAGTATCACCGTTTAAAGATGAAGATCATAGGCCCTTCTGACATGTAAAATGAATAATGTACAAAATAAAACTTTACTCTGAAAACAGGCCAGGCTGACAACATTGCACGCTCTGGACAGTTATCCACTTCCAGTCACAAGTGACTTGCCTCAGCTGTTGTGTAACAGAGAGTTCTCATTTTAAACCTAACATTTTCTTGTACTTCTCCCTCTCCTTTCCCTTTAATAATATCTTTGTGTGGGTTGGTGCCAGACACTGCATAGGAAGAAGTTACTTCATGTAGAGGTTATTATACTTAATCATAAATTGCTCAAAACTTTTAAGAAACTTATCTTCTCTCCTCCTATATATAAGAAGAAAGATGACACAGATAAACATTATGACCGAGGAAATACTCTTCAGCTAAAATCTGACAGAAAACAGATCACCCATCTTGAGTTTCTCGTTTTAGTCTTTAACAGCTCAATTTTTTTCACTTGAAAATCTATCATTCTTCAAGTAGGATAGAATCAGAACCATGAATAACATATCTAAGATAGGGCTATGTAAGTATTGAACGATTATTAGAACCAGATCTAATGCATTAAAATCTGCAATAATTATTGTTTTCTCCAGACTTTCTCATGTCTCCCAGAAGCAGGTAAAAGAGGTAGTTTCTGAAAAATTACTGCAAATTTCCAGTTCTGTAGCACATTGAGTTTATTCGCCACTGCTATTTAAAATGAAGTAAATGAATTCTAAAAATAAAGATAATATTCTGACCCCCAAATGCAAATATAGCCTAGCTCCTAAGAAATATATGGGATTTCTTCCTTGAACTGAGAAAGCAAAGGGCTTTCCAAGCTGAGGGCAGATAAAAGCCAACACAGGAAAGACACAATTTGCAGATGGACATGCATGTTCCCTTTGCATGCATAACTGAATGGGAAATGTTAGTAAAAGGGAAACCAAACAGCAGCACCGTTTACAGTTTTATGACCAAAGCAAGGCCAGACTAATCTGCAGAGTCAAGTTGATCCAGTATACAGCAAAAAGCAAGAAAAACACCATGAATGAGAGAAAATATAAACATCTTCAAAGCTTCCTTAGGAACTGGCAAAGGCAGATCTTTTTTCTAGGTGCTTAAAATTTGCTTGGCACGTTTCATGTAAGTACGGTCTCAGGTGGCCTCGGAGCAGAATGATGGGCCTTGTCCCCCACCACTGACATAAAAGGGATCTTCATCACAGACATCAATGACCCCAGAATAAGCCAAGTCAGATCTGGTTTCACAATCTCTTATAAGAAAAAAATGGTGCTTCAACAGAAGGATGCATACGTGTATATATATATGTATGTACATATGTATGTATATATATATGTACACACAAACTCCCAAAAGTAACACAAATGCAGATGCTATCTTTCACCAGAATGTGCTGTAATATGGGCAGATACCATTTGTTCCTGGGTAAACTGCTTCAGAATTAATTGTTTAACATTACTTTTTGAAATAGAAGAGCCTTGATAGATTGAATGTCCTTCACTCACTCTCAGCACGCACGTCACAGTTCTCTTATCTGTGGATATTTGTTTCCCTCAAGATTTGTAGGTTTATTTCACTAGGGCTTTAAGGGTTATTATCTCAACTCAGGAAGCACAATGTAATAGTGCCACCTTGAAAACCGTCCCAACATTTGAAGCAAAATCTGGAAATGCATACAAATACACAAGTGACCTTGGAAAAAGGGGAAAAAAAGTATACTCTCTTTCCAGGGTGGAAAAAGAAGCAGTCCTCTTGTTTATACTGACAGTTCTACAGCAGTATGATTGAACTGTTTGTGTGCTAAACACCCATCCCATCACTGTGCACAGTTATATCTACTAGTCCATCAACAGTTCAAAGTCTAATAACTAAACTCCAGGCTTCTGCATTTTTACAGCACCCTGCAAGAAATATTGGTATGACACATACAATATGGACATGCTCTTCCCATGATCACTTATTTAGCTTTCTGTATTTTCTTCTCTCTCATGAATCTATTTCATATCCCTTTTCTAAATGTGCACTCTTCAAAACTGTCACATTACTTTGCTCTTTTTGTGCAACTCAGTGTTAGGGCCTGAAGGCAGTAATTGAGCTATGGATTACATAAAGGCTGTCTTACGTAGATGGATAGGAGCCTAGAGGGGTCCTCAGTCTCCTCTTCACTCTAACAAGCAATGGTGCAAATCAGTGTGCAAGGTGCTGTGCACAGGCAGCACAAGTTCCTTGTGCTTGTGAACAAATTTGCCCATATTTTCCTTGAAAAGATCTCCTTCGAGAACATGTCAGAGCTGTTTTTCAAACACTTCTTCCATTTAGCTCAAATTTACTCCTCACTTAGAAATTTAGCAGGCAGCACTCCAAAATGACACATTTTAGCCAGAATATGAAGGTGTTCTTTAATCATGTATTTTAAATAAGTGATTTTAGAAATCTATATCACAGCAAAAGAACAGCCTTCAAGGTCAAGCAATAGTTTTAGTCTGTTCCTAGTCTTGATAAAATAAATGAAACTGAACATTACAGAAATGAAATGAAAGCAGTATTCTGCAGAAAGTATCTACTTTTTTATCCTGTACGAAATTTCACTGTCAAAATCTATTCAAATCTCAATTTTCAAAGAAATAGAATTAATTTTTTATAGTTGCACAATTTTTCTTGCAATGCCAAGATCACTCTGAGAAAGCTCATCAGTTGACATGTATCGTATTTACCCATTTAAAAAACCCTTTTAAAATGGACTTTGTGAGTCCCTAATGCTGGACTAGTTTGGATCAAGGGTACATGTAATAGGATTTCAAGTCTGAGACCCTCTAATTAATATCTAGTTAATGTTCCACAAACCAAATACATTTTCAATCGGATTGCTTTCCCAGTAAAGCTCTAAACTAAAAGATTTTGTGCAATTAGGTTGATTTCTCTTGGAATAAATTCTTTTAAACCAGATGTCTAACAGTGTTATAATTCTTGTATCAGCTGAAAGATATGGACACATAATTACTGCTCAAAGAAATTAACCCTTACCTATCCCTGATTCTTCCATATCAAAGGAGAAGCAACTTAATGCAAAAGGCACACATATACTACACATACTGGTTCATTCAATTTGTCCAAAGATACTGAGTAAATTAACATCCAAGTATGTGTTTCCAGGTTTCCCAGGGCTTTATTTCTATCTCAGTAATGCTAAGCAAGGAGCTTGACAGACTAAAGTATACTCTATAGATAAAAGAGCTTATACTCTAAATACTTAAAATAAGGAGAAAGGATGATGTTATAAATGTTATAATGATGTTTAATTTCCATCACTATGAGTTACACAGAAAATCTATTTAATCTATTTGATTAAATTATTAGTCTAACATTTTTTTTCCCTCTAGAACTGCGAAGATTACAGCAGAAAAGCAAATATCTGACTGCAAAAGCGTTAGAAAAAATTCTGAAAGACAAAATCTTTTCTGTCATCTGCAGTAGTACAGTGACAGAGTGATAATGAGGTAACAGAGGCTGTGCATGGGCACCCTCTGAGACTTAAGACGAGAGCTCCAACAGATGTCAAATTTCCATGTTTGAAGGGAAACATAGAATTCAAAGACAGTATACACAATCTAGAACATAAAATTCTCAATACAGAATAAAATCCAAGAAAAAATGATTTTTTTTTTTCCCCCTTCTGGGAAAATGGTACAAGCTCAGAGAGAGAATCCCTGGGTTTTCTCTCCAGCTGGGCTTCAGCTGCTACTATGTGGTGTCAAGCACATTTTGATCTGTGATCACTTTATTTGGCTCCATATTAGGTGTTAATGGCACCTGTTGCTCTAAGCCTCTCTAAATTTTCAGATAAACCTGAAACATCAGAACTGCGCCCACCCACGACTAATATGTCTCATCACCTTCAGCTGTAATAAAACACCCTTAGTCAGAAAAAAAATCTGAAAGCGGATTAAAACCCTTCAGACAAGAAAGGCAGGGAAAACATTTCAGTACTAAATGGCAAACTCATGTGAGCAGAGGTTAAATTTCAGTTTCAACCTTTTTCCCCAGCTGCTGAGTCTGCATGTCAAAAGACATGAAAGTGGCTTAGAAGGATGGTGTGAAGAAAATACTTTAATTTTTAGCAGCTGTGCTGGCTTAGAGTGAATTAATAAACACCTGCAGAAAAGCCTGAGATAAGCATTTAAGGTAGAAAGTTATGTATAGCAACCACGCAAGGAAAACTGATACAGTTTTCAAAGGCCACTTAAACTAGATACAACTTTGCCCAAAGCAATACTTTGCCCCATACAATACACTCTACTCAGGCCAGAGAAACTGCGAGATTTACACTCACTGCCCCATGATAGTGCATAGTGATCTGAGTTCACCTGTTAAGAGCTCTCTGGTTACTTCACCTGTTCATCTATTAGTGATTTCACATAACATCTTTTTTTTCCATTTGACCAAAAGAAAGAGTAAGTTAATTTCTTATACTAAAGAGGAAAACCAAAACCGATGTTCCAGGTGATGACACTGCTCAGATGCCACCCTCCCCTATGCAACTGCATAATTAACACACTTTGTGCTGTAGATTTGTGTGTTACAAGGCTCCCCAAATTATTTTTGCAACAACTTTCATGCTGTTGTCTCTGCCATTGTTGAGCCATAAGCCCTGCTTCTGTGCTGTGGCTTCTACCATTATTTTAATGGGAAGTGCATACAACTCTTGTCTTTACAGAATGAACATTTCCTTAGTCTCTGAAGTACTGAGCATGAGTAACTCCTTGAACCAACACACACCTTGAACATTTCTGTCCCCACATCACTGTGTCGTTCACCATCTTCATGTCCACTACAAGGAGCTCAAGATGCAGATGGAGATGGCAGTCATTTCTAAAAAAAACCCCGATCTGATTTGTTCAGAATTGAGCAAAAACCAGAAATCCTCTTCTGGAGGAAGTGAATAATCAAGTAGAAGCTTCTTCCCACGGTAAGAAATTTTATGCCTTGCTTTTCATACAGTTTTGGCTGGTGTGTTTGCTAAAAATATAGAGTTTACAAAAAAATCTAGTCCCTCTTTAAACTCCACTTGCACTTTCTAGCAAAGTCAAACTCTTAAAAGATCTAGGAGATGAGCAACACCTCCTCTCCTTTTGCAATTACTTTCCAGAAAAGGAAAACTCATTCCAAGGCAGGAGCAAAGCAAGCTAGCCTCTTTCTGTGCTTCACTGGCAGAACACCCAAGCTAGGTTATGGTTCTGACTTTGCAGATATACTCTTTCATTGCTAATGGTTTGATGAGAGCTAGTTTTAACTCAGTATCTTCATTCTTACAGCAGCGGAGTATGATTCATCAATGCCAAACAGGCTTAAATTTAACAGCTAGAGATAGGAACATTACTAAAAAATCTCTTGCTATGTATACTTCTTTAGACACTGAAAGCTTGCTCTCAAATTATTTGGATATAAACAGCACTTTAAAAATTATTCAGTTGTATAGAACAGTGTGTATGCTGTACTGACATAATCATAAAACCTGTTTCATGCACATAATCTAATAAAAAAGATCTGATAATTCACTACAGTTCGTGAAATTCTGGATGATATAGCTGATTGAGTCATGTACCTTTAGGTAACTGATTCAGACTCAGTGAAAATCAATAGTAACTGAATCTTCATGCCAATTTACTCCAGCTCAGTAGAATAAAGGAGTGGGAATTAAGTAATCCCTTGGATGAAATTTTTATTTGACAAATGTCTATATTCCAAAAGCACTCATTACTGGCAAACTTATATATGTTAGGAAAGAAACTATGAATATGGAGAATATCTAAGTAAAAGAAGAAATACTTCCTCAGTGATTGTCTTAGACTTGCATCTGGACAGAATGCGTTCACTGCATCTATAAAAGGAAAGCAGAGCAAATTATGTGTGTTTCTGGAAGGAGTCACATGGTTTGACCATGCCAGACTGCTGGTTCCTGAAAGACTGCAAAACGAAGCATGCCACAAACATAAGGGGGCAGCCAGGCATGTCACATGCTGTCATCAAGAGCTCTCAACTTCTCAAATCCTGGCCCTGTCTCTTCCAGTCAGCGTACCATGGTGGCTGTGTCTCACACAGACTCATTTGTACAGGGCCAGCAAGTCAGCAGGTCAGGCAGAGCAAGCAAGCAAATGTGATGGCAGTGCCACAGGCCTTGTGCAAATAAAAATTAGAAGCAAGGCAACAACACGTGCTTTCATATCACAAGGCAAACTATGGCTTCAAAGGAAGAAGAGACAGAACTAGTCTAAGCCAGTGTGAGCTGTATCCTACCATGGCTCTTCTGTATTTTTTAGTTCGCAGCCAACACCAGGACCCTGAGAACTGATGGCAAAGGCAGCTCCAGCTATGTGTGGGTAACACAGGTGTTGCTCTGTGGCAGGTGGCACATACATGCAGGACAGGCTGTGGCTACCTCCCTTCCTCACCAAGTTAGGTTTCTCTCTAGGTCTTTGACACCTGCAACTACAGACACTGCAGACTCCTAGACCAGCTGGCAAGTTCTCTGCAGTGGTCTGGACCCTGCAGTGCAGGTAAGCTTTTCCACCAATGGGAGCTAATTATTAGATTCCTTTTCTGGACAGTCAAATGTAGAAAACTCAGTACAGATGCCCAGATCAAAACAGCTGACTACACACTCAATTTGGGAAGCCCCCCCGCCACTTGCGAGCTCAGCAACACGAATCACAGTTAGAAGTCTAGTCTTTCTTGCCCCTCTCCAGAGTGCACCAGTGTCCAGGAAAGGATCCCAGGAGTTTAAATACCTTTTTTGTAGCCACTTTCTTATGAAAGAGAAAAGTAAATAAAAACAATGTTTAGTTCTATTACGAGTCAAACAAAAGTACACAGAGCTTCCCTCGGCCAAACTCTAGGCAAAAAGCGAAGTCTCTCTCAGCCAAGTTCCTGAAGAGGGAAGCTGTGTGAAAGAGCCAGGAGACCCTTTCAAACAGAAAGCCTTTGGGCAGCGTACAGCTGGCTATCCCTCTTCAGGCTGGAGAGCAAGGGGCACGGGTAACATTGCTCTGCTTTTCTCCTGTTCTCTGGCTGGTGGAGTGACTGGCAGAAACAATCTGCAGCTGGGGGTCCCACCAAAGCAGCCCTCAGGCTGCTCTGGATTACCCCAGGTATGAACTTGTCTTTGAGACACCCCGAAAGACACAAAGGTGGTGCACCTTCACACCGACTGGCCAGCAGCTGTGCCCAACACAGTTCAGATCCATGCGTTTCTGCTGCCACCTGCATTTCCAAATATCCATTACAAATACTACAATGTTAATAGCAAGGACTTACAAATATCTACATCATGACTGATGTGTTGTGGTCTTTCTCTTAACCACAAGGTCTTTTCCTCTGACCTCTGGCCAGGCTAATTCAGATTCTCACAGACAATCACCCTCTAAGGAATGCATACATTCTTCAGGACTGTGTGTGTTCAGGGGGATTTCAGACTAGTGCTGTGCCACCTGCAATGCAGAAGCTACAGGAGGCTTTCCAGGAGGGGATCTCTCTTGTGAGCTTCCAGCTGGGCTTACGCTGTGTGCAGCCACTGGCTGCCAGCTCAGAGCCACCCAATCTCAGTCCCTTGGCCACTGCCCTGACATGACCTCACACCTGGACCTAACAGTCAAACTAAACTTGGTCAGCTAACACCATTTCTGTGGGGCTTCTTATCCCTGCTTTGAGGTTCCCTTCTGTTTTTTTGTCATGGGTAGTGGCAGTTTTTGGTTTCTATGGTTTATCAACGGTTTCCCTTACTAACAGATCTATTCCTCTGACTGAAAGTCTGGCACAGCTGGAAACTAGAAGGAAAACCACAAGTGAATGGCCTGGCACTCACCACTCATCTCCAACCACAGACCGATACAGTTACTGGATTTGACTAACGGCTATCAATCAGCCCAACTGCAGACAGACGGGCATCAACTACAAAAGGCTTTGGGGGAAAATGTGAGCTAAAAACCAACACGGTATTTTACTTTTACTGGGGTGATGCTGTCTTGGGAAACACATCTATTTCATACTCAATAATTAGTGGTATTAATCTGACCGCTTGCCCTTCTCTCCATTAACTGCATTTGTCCTTTGCCTAAAGCCAAAGCAAGTTCTGCCTTACACATCAGATTAAACAGAAAACAATCCCAATTATTCAAAAAAAAGGAGTAACATGAACAAGGGTAGCCTTCTGCTTTCCTTTATGTTACACTGCCTAACGTTAGTTACGTCTGAAGCAAAATGCCATTGTTGTGCCATCACCGAGGTCACTAAGTTAAATTGTGGTTTGTGTCCATTCAACTATAAAAATGCTTGAAAAAAATCTTCGTAATAGGCTGGCCACTTATCTGAGGAGGAAGAAAAAAATCCCATTTTATTAGGTCTGGTTTGGAAAAACGATCAGCCTCCCACACACCCATATGCACATGAATGGCAGAAGAATAAAGGATGAAAAGTGCAAGGCACAGAATTTTGAATGCTGACAAGATCTTTTTAAGGAACAAACCTTATCCCATTACAGTTAGTCTGGATTATGGTGAACTTTTATGGTACTTGCAGCTTCAATCATTCTTGTAACAAAACAAGATAATTTCCAAAAATGGCAAAAACAAGCTCAGGTCAGAACTGTACCGTACTTTGGTTCAAAGGTTTCAAATTAAGCTTTCTAGCTTCTACAGTTCTAAGCTGCAACATCTACAATTACTTGTTAAAACAGAAAAAAAAAAGTTGTTGTTTTATTTTTTTTTCTGCTACCAAGATCCAACTGTGAGCAAGCAGACAAGTCAATGATTACACTTTGGAGCTCTTGGTCCACTAGATATGTTGGTTTAAGGTTCACTGGAAAACACCAGATAATGTGATTGCAAAGTCTGTGTTTAAATTGCTGCACGATAAAGAGAACAGATCTCTCTTATACCACATTTAAAATTTTTGGCAGTTTATATGGAAAACCTAACTTATAAGCAGCATTCATAGCTGCATTTACTCAGTTGCTTTTTGCCTAGATGTCTCTACTGTCTTGGTTTTATTATACCTTCCCTTACAATATCCAGTTATACATTCTGGGTTTTTTTTTAACAGATTCCTCTGCTGCTCTCTCTAGTCCTCTATTCTTTCCAAACTAGATTTGAAAATAGATTACATATCTTTTCTCAGCTTTTGAAAGACATTTCATAAATGTGTTGAAAATAAGAGAACTGAGCATGAAAAGGGAAAAATTAAGCTAAGAACTGAAAAAAAAGTAGAAACTTTACCATATGGAGGAATACAGGAACTAGTAGGCAAAGCCAAATATTCCTACTGCTGCATAGCTACCGTGCCCACTTAAAACACTGAGGACTAAATGATCAGATATCCTGAAGCACTGGAAAATAACTGACAACAAAAATGCATCTGAAATGAGACGAAGTGTATCACAGAAGTATGCCTCACAATTCCCTGCATGGCAGTATTCATGTTTTAGAGGCTCCTTATTGTCTTTAGAGTTTTAAGAAGATAAGGAATATAATTCTTCCCTACTGAATCATGCTAAGGTTATCTATTGATTTCAGTTTGAGACAGAGTTTTTTTATGGTGGATTATGTGACTGTGCAGTCTCTCTCTTCTGCTGTCGTCCAAACTAAAATATCTGCAGTCACATCACTGATGCACTTGGGCTGTGGAAAGAGTATGTCCTGCACGTAGAAAAACAAGCTCTATATTAAGTTGCAAAGTATTTTGCTGATAAAGTTCTAGTATATGATACTTTACTGTTGATTATAGACTTTAAACAAATGTTTGTGCTTTCCCAATTGTTTGGATATTTGAATAATATTAATGGAAAAAAAAGTGATGGCATACTGCTACTTTATTTGACGTGAGGGTCACTTAGCACATATAAACCCTCCTGTCAGTTATGCATTTGCAAGGTTACAGATTGATTGTTCCTCAAGACCATTCAACAGCAAAGCAACTCATCACAAGGAATGACTAACCTAAGATATGCCTGGAGTAGAGGACATGGTACTTAAAATTTCCAAGCAATTCTCTGCAATACCAGCATTTCTGTCAATAATTTCCCCCAAAGCCCACTGTCCTCTTTACTTAATTTTCTAGATGAAGAACACACTTAGGCCATTGAGAATCTGTGGCTCTGCTGCTGAACACTTGCTACCAGAAGTATATCTAATTTTTTTCTAAGTGCACCCTTAAGTGACTCTATTTGTGAGACATTAGCACCTACAGGAACAGCTAATTCAGACCAAATGAGCACATGATGAAACTGATGCTAGTTAGGACAGACTGAAGGATGAACCAGAGTGCAGATCTCTTCCAACATAAAAGCTGCCTGTCCCATTCAGAGCACCAGGGAACCTGCAGGCTCTGTTACAAGTTATCACTTTGTTGTCTTCTAGTAACATGGAGTTAACCTCCTTTTATGCCTAAGGACATGCACACAGCAGCTCACATACTCACGGCCTGACTTCCTTCGAAGCAACGTTTTGTGTGTGTGTATGTGTGGTATTTCAGCAGACAGGTAACAATAAGTATATTAGCAGAGTGGCTTAAATTCTTGCAAATTTAGCTTGTACATGCTCTTTTGCTTGTGCTACACAGCCTCATGAGGACCAGAAGAGAGTCATTGTGAACTCCACCCTCAGCCTCAGCTCTTCAAGTGACAGTTCTTCATAGCTCCCGCATACACTGCAACCCGTATTTTGAACGAAAGCCTCACTGTCCTGGGTCCATTTCACACATAGACAGGTGAAAGCTCATACAGACAGCACCACTGAAAAGAAATTCAAGGAATGGAAGCCAGGACAACACTACTGTCCTTGCCAGTTTGCACCACTGTCTTTTACAGCAACCTCTTCAAGTGCTGCCCGATGCACATTAACAGAGAATCTGTGCCACTCTGTCACACTGAATTGTTTCTAGAGAGGTGTCGTGAGTTTACTCTGGGTTAATTTTTTTTAAACCTTTTACACAATTGCTATGAGATGAGAGAAGTTTTACACAGACAAAAGAGACTTGACATGGGGGAATAATATTACATTTATTACTAGCAGGATAAAAACTAAAGAATAATATATACAACAATTCTAACTAGGTGAAATTATGAGGAAAATGTTATATATTTACAAAATTAGCCCTCCCCCCTGTATCAGTCCAGGAGGAGAAAAGTCTTTTCTTTACTTTCAGGGTTTACAGTTCCTCTAACTCAGATTTGCAGCACTTGAAAGTTTTCTTCTACTATCTGTAGGGCGACAACTTCGATCGGCCGTATCTGGAAATCTCTCTCTCTCTTTCTCTCTGCTGCACGTCGACCTCAGGACTGTCTCTGCTCCTCCCTGCTGGGCCAGGACCAGAGGCTGGGGGGTACTCGGGCCCTGTGAGGTCCTCCATGGACTGCAAGGGGACAACTTGCTGCACCAGGGTCTGCACCACTGTTACAGGGGATAATGGCATCGAGTCCATCCCCTGTTTCTTGTGGGGTCCCTTCTCACGGGAGACAGCCTTGGATGAGCTTCTCCAGTGTGAGTCTACCCTTGGACAACAGTTCTTCCATACTCTGCTGTCCTTTAGGGTCACAAATGAATTACACCAGCATAAATCCCTCACTGAGATCACATCTCCTACCCGGGACACTCGCTCCAGTGTAGGTTTCTCTCTCCAAGGGCCACAGGTCTCCAGCAAGACTCTGTTTCATCTTAGGCCTCCCACGGAGTTACAGAAACATCGAGGTTGGAAGTGACCTTCAAGATCATCTAATCCAACTGTCAATCCAGCACCATCATAATCACCCCTAAACCATATCCCCAAGTGCCACATCCAAATGGCTCTTCAGCACTTCCAGAGATGGTGACTCCACAACCTCACTTGGCAACTTGCTCCAGTGCCTGACCACTCTTTCAGGGAATTCTTTTTTCTAATATCTAATCTGAACCTGCCCTGGCGCAACCTAAGGCCATTTCCTCTTGTCCTTTCACTTGAGACATGGCAGAACAGACCGACCCCCACCTCATTAGAACCTCCTTTTAGGTAGTTGTAGAGAGCAATGAAGTCTCTGCCACTTCTCATAGGACATATTTTCTAGACTCTTCACCACATTTGTTGCAATTCTCTGGACATGCTCCACCATCTCAATGTCCTTTTTGAACTGAAGGGCCCAAAACTGAAGACAGGACTCAAGGTGTGGCCTCACCAGTGCTGAGTACAGAGGAACAATCACTTCCCTAGTCCTGCTGACCTCACTATTCTTACGGTCTCCTTCCACAGCCTCATCCTACCACTGGGTTCTGTAGCTGACACAGGAAAAGTACATGCAATGGATCTGACGGCTGCATTTCAAACTGTATCAATAACCTATGGCTTGTTTGGAAAGGGGAATAAAGATTTACTGTACATTAGTCCTTTGGACACTTTACAATTAATACTGTAAGAAATTGTATCTAAGAACAAGTATGTGTGTACTTCTAGTTTTTTTAAACCTGGTAACTATTTTATGATTATACGCGGCTTATAGGTCCCAAATCCAGTGTTCACATCACCAGATGAGGCTCTAAGCTTTGATTTTATCACATCTGTAGACATTATCTGGAGCAAAAAAGTCCCAGGCTCATGTTTTTTCTATACCAATAATATAACTCCTCTAATTGGATGAATTTACACCACTGAAAGATGATTTATATGCCAATACCTTGTTTCCCTATATCTGCTGTTTGTGTCCAACAGGGAACTTGTCCCATCATAGGTATTTTAGTAGAGTCACACATCTTTTATCTGCTGCTACAATTTTCAAGCATGGGTGGTAATGCAGTAACTGTCTCACATACATTAGGAGCTGACAGAGTAGGCTGAAAAATGAGACAACTGCTAAAAACATGATTAATACTTAAAAAGGAATAAATAATAACCTCATGCTATTTGTGCCAATCTTGTGGCTTATGAATTTCCAGGACTGATCATCTTACCAAAAGCAGGCTGATTAAACCACCATGGAGCTGGTGTATGAACGGTCTCAGTAAGAAACCCATGTGACTGGAACTAATTTCCCTCTCAGACAGATGAAGCTTGGGGCACTGAGATAGTATTGTTTCCCTTCTGGTTTGGGGATGTGGAAAAGACTTTTGGGAGAGGACTGTCTTTCAAGTTTTGGGTTTGAATTGGTGTCTGTAACGTTTGTGGAGATTGCATATGCAGTCGTAACACTGGCCACTCTCCAGTGTATGACTTCTTCAACCAGATTGTCTGGGTTGTGAATAGGCTGTAAAAACTCATGGTGTCTTCAAATGAATTTTAGCTCCATATTTACTACAAAGGGAGACAAACTCAGTTGCTTGTGTAATATTATAGTTAAACTTGCCTAGCTGGAATTGTTATACAGAGATCTGATCATTAGTCCCACATGCATACCTAACAACATCCTAGTATTTGCAGGATTGAAATTATATAGGATTATGGTTTCGAAAACTGGGCATCTATAGATGCACTAAGAAGTAACGATCAAAACATTTTGACATTTTTTCTCAAGACTCTCTACTCAGAAGAGAATTCAAGACTGGTGATCTGAGCTTCCTTTTATAAAGCATTTCGCCCAGATTCCAGTCTTTCTCCCCCTTCACACTCATTCACCTTAAGTATTACCTAATCAAAGCAACAAGACAGACAGTCCCGTCTTCCCTAAAACACTGGTCATGGCTTCCTGCTTAGCAGCTGCCTGCAGCCCTTGAGCCAGCTGGAAGAGTTTTGTGTATGCAGACAGAAGTGGATGCTACTCTCATGTTTGCCTTTCTCTTTAATGAGGTGTTCACTGAGTAAGAGGTACAAAGCCCTTCCCTATTGGCCTGGAAAATGCTCAGCCTTAAAGTGAAACCTCTTTATAAGTGATAGTGATCCTTATTTTTATCTAAACATTAAAATAAAAAAAAAGGGGGCCAAAAGATGCCTCTATGCCATCAGACCCCTGTCAGTCCTGCCAGCTCTGTCTCTGAAGGATTTTGTGATAGGGTAGCAAGCCACAGCATACCTTACAATTTTCCTTACTGGTTATTCCTATCCACGCACCACAGCTTTTAAATCACAAAGAATACAGTCACTATGACAATTACATTTACACTTTTATTAGATAATGACAATTCATCCAAATGCGTCTAGAAGTCACTGCAACCTGCTTAATTAGACAGGAAATTTAGAAACGGAAACTACCATATAAGGAAATTTTTAAATAACGTGGAGTTGGTCTCATCAGCAGTACACATGGACAGAAAAAGACACACAAAGCAGAACAGTTTCTCTGTACATACACATACACCTGACTATTGAGCAATTTATTGCTGATCTGTAAGTAGAGTAGAATCCTTGGGAACCTGTCCGAGGACTTTCAAGATACGTTTATGCATTCATCTTTGCAAAGCCTATAAAACTGCATCAAAATGTGTGTTTTAAAAATAGCTGTAACTTTATACAAACCTCAGACTGCAGGAGGAACAGAGCTGAAAAGTGCCATTTTTTAACTGAATCAGCCAAGATGAGAAAAATGTTCAAATTTACTCTATGTGTGTCTAGACAGAGATCTATTTATTTATTTTTTGTGTCTAAGTCCTTTATAAACTCCTGTGTATTTCAGATCTACTTCTTAAACAAATATATTGTTTGCATTTCTCTTTAACTGTTTTGGATTAAGAGTAATTTAAATTAAATGAGGTGTCTTCCACTCAAGAGACACAGCAATCTGTAACATAGGGACTGGACCCCTCAAACAGAGCTCACTTCTCTCCTACACTTGTCCAAACCTACAGCACCCTCACGGTGTTTGTAACAGCCTACAAAACTGTATTTAAGCAAACTCAAACTGTCAATTGCCTCCTTGACATAAACAGGACTTTGATGTATGTTGTGATGCTGTGTAGCGTTTTATTTTGAAACCTGTTCCACTGAAGTCTCTCTGGAATATAAAAAAGCCCAGAGGAGTTTCAGCACATTTCTTAAAAAGGTACTGAAGAGCTTCAAGTTCTTTCAAAGAGAAAGCAAAAGAGAGTAGGGATGGAAGGCAACGAGTACCCAGTAAGACAGAAAAAAGAAAAGCTTGTCTTAATATCAAACCCAGGCCTACCAAGCAAGCTTTTGCTGCATTCTCATACTCTGATCCTATCAACACCAATGGAAACACAGAGTGCTGATTACCCAAAGGAACTACCATTTCCCAGCAAAATTGCTATTGCATTTTTTCAATCTTTTGGAGTTTGCTGAATGTTAGTTTATTGCTACCAAGGTCATAGGAACATGGGTTTTCTTTTGCAATCCATCAGGAGAATCAGAAAGACAACATATATCATGCAGACAGTATTGCAACATTAACCCATCACAACAGTCCATGGAGATACCACTCAGCGCTGTTCGCTGTAGCTTTATGGCAAAGAGCCTTGAGAACAGTCTTCCAAATCATGCTTGTACACTAAGTATGTGAAAATCATAGTGTTTGCAATGAAAGAACACAGTACGTACAGACTTGACAGATTCCTGACCTCTACAGTTTTTGACAGTCACCCAGATTTAAGACTGAGAATGTCAGACTGACCCTACATTTGGTGGGAAAAATAGAAGTCCTGGTTTTATCAAACTCTGGTTCAAATCAGATCTCATCTCCATTAAAAAAAAGCTCTGATTCTGTAATATTAATGTAATATTGGCATTTGTATACAAGTAGAAAATTTAACTGCCTCTAATTTAATTTACTCTGTTGGATTTGGAGAGTCAGCAAGGCTCATACATCCTTAAAGAGGAAAAATGAAATTAAATTGGTGGTGCTTGTATATGGCAATATTTCTTATCTATCAGAATACTTCCAATTAAATGAGGAAAAAACCCAGTTTTGAGCATGTGATGAAGTTCTGCATTCATTAGTCCTGTATCACTCTTACTGCAAATGCTAAAATGAAGCTGTTGATTTTCCTACTTGAATCAGAAAAACTGTCAGCAGCTTAACGCTGCTGTGAATCTGTCAGTATATGGGCTAAGACTGAATCTTTGAAAGTTTGCAGCAGAGGGTTTAACTGATACTCCTAAAATCTATGTTCTTTTTTTGTCTCGTTTTCTGACCTCATTTCTAAGTCAGAGGCAGAGAGGCTGGAGTATAGTAACTCTACCCAGGCCATCTGACCAGGCAAGAAGCCCATGAAAAATGAGTTTTCCACATAATATTAATAAGTAGTGAAATCCCAAAGTTATTTTGCAAGACTTCAATTATTCAAGTATTTTGAACTTCACATTGTATAAATTAAATAGTTGTTTCTCAAGGCCCTTGCAGTATTGCTTCTCCCTCTAAACTGTACTGATTCTGGGTTTTAGGCCACACAGTGTATATTTTTCTTTCATATTTTCTTTCTGTATATTCTTTGATTTCGCAGTGGGTGTTACAAAAGGATATTCAATGTCTACATGGAGATCACCCAGGTGATGACAACATGCACTTTTTGCCATAAGCTCAATCCAAATGCATCGAATTGCGTTAACAGCAGGACAGGTTTACCTTGTTAAAATTCTTGCAGCTTTGTTCCTCTCCACACCCTACATGGTACAACCTTCATACTAACATCCTTCGATGGGAAAGGCCAGTACACAAGAGCTCCTCTTGCATTCACAGCTCATCTGCATCCAGCTGTAATATTTTGCAGCAAGATGGGGGGTGGGGGTGGTGTTTGACTACATTTAACACCTCCGTTACCCTACCCTCAGGCTACATAACTTGCTTTTAAAAAATCCTACCTCCATTCCCTACCTCTAGAAAAACTTTACAGTGACTTCTTAGATCTTAAATATGCCAAGAGCTGAACACAGTGTCCCATCTTTCTCAGGGTAAATCCTTCCCACAGTACAGCTTTACTCAAATTGGTAACAGCCTCTCTTCCCCACTTTTATCTGCGTTTGGATTCAGGTGCAACAGGAATACAACAATGCTTATACAGGCTTTACCAAGAGCTGAGGCAGACTCCCATTAAAAGGGACTCCAAGACGGCACCAAGTACAAATTTCCAGTGGGCATTTATATTTTGCACTGTAAATAAAACTTCCTATCAGGCCTTTCCAATATAAATGTGATTCCGTGTACTGCAAGAGGCATTACTACACATTTTTTTAAATGAAAATATGAAGAAAATAAAACTGTGTTTCTTACTTTCGACGGAACATTTCTGCAAATATGCAGCCAACACTCCAAAGATCAACTGCTGTTGCATAACTGGACTGAAGCAAGACTTCAGGAGCTCTATACCACAAAGTAACAACCTGTAAAACAAAAAGGAACAGAAGAGAGATCACGCTTAGCTGTAGAATTACAGCCTCGTGAGTGCTGTATGCACAGCTTCCATTTAGTTTAATCCGTGTTGTAAAAACTCACATATTAGGGCAAACGGGTTTGGCAATGACATAGAAAAGGGTCCTGTATCATGGAAAATCTCAGTGAGGCTAGCTGCAATGATGATGACTCAGGAAGTCAGACCACTTCTTGTCAAGAACAGTGTACTTCAGGGCACAAGAAAACTAAAATATCAGAGTACAGCACTAGTGTGACATCTCAGTACCACAGCACACTTCCACAAACTCTTTGAAGCTTTTGCAGCTTACAGACCCCAAACACTTTCCAGTAGAGATTTGGACTCTCCATAGAGCAAATGTTAATCTGCTGAACGAGGCCCTGTTTTGTTAAAACAACTTTTGTGGACCCTTTATATGCAGTCACCAGAGCCAAACTGTAAAAAGACCAAGCTACTGTGCGTTTACCCATAGGACAAATCAGAACCTGTAGCACATATCTGTTCTCAGCTCTTTATTATGTACTGTTTTCTGTAAAAGAAATGGGATCAACTCAAGTTCCTGGGCCAATCAGGGTAAACACATCTGACCTGTCTCAAAAGCTCTCTCTGAAGAAACTGAAGAAATTGTAACTTATTTTTTTACCAGCTGGATACAGATTAAATCAAACCTTTCCCAAAACTGTCCCCTACCAAAGGCAGAGGTGTTGTCTACTGTGGTTTCCTTACACATAGAGGAACCCTAAACTCTCAGTTTTCAACTAAGCAACACAGCACAAGAATTCCTGGCAGATTCCTGACCTTTACAGTTGTGCCCATGCGCTGTTGGTTAGACTAGCACTGACTTCTCTCACAACATATTTTCAAACGATACACTCTTTCCCACGGACATATGCTATGTAAAGTGCCTGCTTTTAGGCTGTTCTTGTCTCGGTGGTTATGCCACAACATGTTGCAGAGGCCCAGTGGGAATTTTATTGGCACTGCTCTATCAGTGTAGTTTGATGAGTCCTGCTGGACCCATAACAGAGATGGCACAGTTTTATTTATCCTTTTGTTTCCCACAAGTAGACCAAATACAGATGAGGGTGACTGTATCTCCAGTACACCTGCAGAAGAACACAAGGAGCTTCTGCAGAGTCCTGTGTGAGCTATTATCTTGGTAGAGTATAATCTCAGACCTGCAGGAGCATTCTGTTCCTGAACGCAGTTATAATCCAGCCATAACAACACATGACCATCAGCTAAGTACCAATATTTTCTCAGTGTGTGCTATAATGTAAACCTTTGACTATTTATCTGGAGGCTGGGCAGGTCTCAACAATTATTGGGTTGTTTCTCCAACAAACACAAAGGTGGGAAAAGCAGTATTCAGGAAGAGCATGAAACAAAGCAAAAACACTGAAAAGAAACAAGAATAGAAACAGATATAAGAATGAATATAACTTTTAAAATTATGTTAACTAGGATAGTGAGTTCTGACTTTCAAAACCAACACAAAGAAATGTGTACGAATAGTGGGCTTTTTATGATAACAATATAATTGTCTTCTAAGGAAAAATAACAATAGAAGTAATCAGCCGAATTTGCTGGTCAAAGCCAGCTGAAACAAAAGCAAATACAACATTTATTATAATCATTACATGCCCTGACAGCCTTTGGAACCACTGAATGGCTATTGAAGGGAGGTTCACGGATATTTGCACAAGTGGTCATATTTGCTAACAGTTCTTTCTAAAACTTTGATCTTTATTCATAAAATCTGTCTTTGAAACAGTTCAATAACACAGTGCAAAGTACTACACTGGCAAGGTACACTTCCAGATACCTGTCCACAGAAACAGATTCTCGTGAGGAAGTTGGGCATTATTTAGCTCCATTTATCTTGGTCCTGATTTGCTACCATACCAGTGATGCTTTTCAAAAACACTTCTCTCTATAAAAAAGACAAATCTCTTCAGAGATTCACTGAAGGGAAAGATAACAAAGGTAACTGGAGGTCAGGGATTCTCTCTGGAGCTGCCCTATCTGAGTCAGATAGAATTCCTTCTAAAACATTATTTTTCCCAATGCAGACACACCTCTCAAGCTGAACTACACTTTTATTCCCTCAGTACATTTGTGGAAAAGCTTATTGAAGAAATATTGCTTTGAGAAATAAGATACAACAATTTCAATCCATTACTGTCTGTTAATGGCTGGGTGTAGAGTCAGGAGGAAGAGCTGTGTGATCTTTGATCTGTGGGAATACCACCAAACCTCATGATTCCTGGTTTGAGATCCACACGGCTCTTCTCCCATGGAGTATAAGGGTGATTTATTCTCCCCAATCCCACAAGCCCTGCACCATTATGGCTTTGCACTCTCATAGGCAAAGAACTGGGGGATGCGTGGTTACGAGACCGTTTGAATACTGCTGACAATGTACAGCCCCAAACTAGAATCCTTTCCAGGGAAATGTGGCAGAGCACAGCTGCTCCCTTCCTGAGAGGAGCATCGCAGGTCGTGCCCGGTCCCCGTGCCTGCCCAGAGGAACAGTGCTGTTTTCAGACAGCTGCGGAAACACATCGGCTGCTTCTCCCATGTGACCCCTTACTGGCACAGTTCCTCTGCATTTGCACCCTGCCACACTCCATGAATGCATACACAGGGGACTGGGAGATTTTACTTGAGTAATTTGGAAACTCACACTTTTAAAAAAAAAAGATTTCCAAAGACTCTCAGTTAAACTTCAGCTAATGCCTATCCGCGTTATAGTCAGAGAGGAAGTAATCTGTGTTGAGCTGTTTTGATACACTCTGTCATTAATGCGTCATTATAGAAGTGATCAAGTAACCTTTATGGTTTGTAACATGCAAGCCTGCGTTTCAAAACGTGAACCTGAAAGGGATCAAAATGTACTAAATGTCAGTTTGCACACAAGCAATGCCACAGATGACTCCTCTTGTGGTCATGGTTTTCTCCTGAAAAGCACAGGATGATGCACATGATGCAGTGGTTTTGACACAGTTTCACACTCTCTCTTACCATAGAAACCAAGAAAATATTTGTGGACACTCCATGAACATCTGTAGAAAAGTAGAAATGAAAATTATTCTGAACACAGGATATGGTGAGGCTGAATAACCACATCATTATTTCCTCTTTAGCACAGTTCTGAGTGAAAAAATGCTTTACTTAGGTAAGCCATACCACCAGGTATCGTCTCCCCAGGCGATAGCGCATGTGACAGAGAGCTGATTGATGAAGTCCCATTTTTAGGATGAAAAAAGCAAGCACCTGCATCACTGTATCTCACTTAAATTCTGTCTTTCCTGAAAATCTGACACACATGAAATGCAGCACGTGGTGATTGTTCTGTAGGAAAAGGGGTTCGTGCTCCCATGGTGATGGAGATCCTAAATTCAGTACAAGACTCTTAAATACTTTGGACGTTGTAGACTTCAGCGACCATGTTGCATTTTATTCCTCTCATCCGAGAAGCTCCTCTCCCGGCTCCTCTCCCCTGCCTGCCTCTGCCTTCCTGCCACCAACCAGTGGCCACCCTGACAGCATCACCAAACATGCTTAATTCCTGTTACTTGTGCAAATGCCCGAGCGGAGCCAGCCTGCTGCCCTGCTACATCCCACATGCTCTGCCTTCCATCACATTCCTCATCTGCTCCTTTGCACCTCCAAGCTCCCTCAAATTTCAAACCTTGTCCTCTTTTCTTCCAACTGCCTCCAAATGCCCCTGGGAAAAATTAACTCCTTTTTCCCCTGTAGCCTCTCAGCCTACTCTGCCAGTCCTGAGTACGCATTTTTATTTAACAGATCAAACAACATATGAAAACATTGAGAATAATCAATATATGGAAGATGTATATACCTGAAGAGGTAACTCTGGTCCTTTCCCAGTACACATTTTATGTCTTCACTACCCAGATAAGATGGGATGATATTAAGTAAGAACAATACCAGTAGCTGCAGATCACTGCTTTTAACAGTTTAAATGTCAATAGATTTAGGCAGCACTTCATGATGAAAAGAAATGAAATGTGTATCTGAAAGGCATTAGAAATTAAAAGAAAATCTACAAAAGTCTACTGAGGCTGTTTGTGACCCTCTAAAGAAGGAAATATGCTCAATGAGAAGCAAGGGAAGAGCTGCATTTAGAGTCAGAAGAAGAAAGAGAACTTCATTTTAAAATAAAGCTTTCTGTCTTATTATACCAGACAGATGTTGCTATCTGGCACCATCTAGCCCCAGGAGTTTCAATCCTGCACTTCATGGTACCTGTTTCTGATGAAAAATTGAATTAGTGGTTAAGTGTCTGCTCGCTAGCAATGCTAACACAAGATCTAGGCATTTTGTCAGTCTCATTTAATTTCCATTTACTTTACAGAGCAGATTTTCATTTTTGGATAACTGCTTAATTTAAATGGATCTGCACAATACACAGCCCTTTCCAAATATAGTTGCTGTCTGAATAGCATTCAGTTCAAAAAAGACAAAGACAAACAGTGGTTTAGGGATGGGGTTGAGTAACAGAGACACAAAAGACTACATTTCGGTTTGCCACAGACTTTAAGTACAGACCAATGCCCAGTTGCACAGCTACAGGAACAAAGCAGGGATCAGACTGCAACACAGCAGCTATGTCTGTGCTAGGAAATTAAATGGGACAGGAAATGTTCCTTTGGCACCGAGACCAACAAGTACAGAGTGGTCTATGTCCATATTATTAAATTCTCAGCCTCCCAAAAAAGGTGACCACATGCAAACTGCTTATTGGGAATATCTTTGGTCCACGCTTAACTGCCTGTGCCTAGGAACTGTCTGGGGAAGGGCTGGTTGGAATAACTCATGCCAGGAACCATTCTAACAACTTAACAGTATAGACAATTGAGCTCCAGTACCCACAACCGTTTTCTGGCACTCTTTAATCTACTAGCCAGTGAGTCACGCTGTGGCCCCGGGTCTTCCTTTCACTCCAGAGAGAAGGCATTTTGCTATGCTTCCCTCATCTCTGATTCAGAGGAGGCTCCAGGAGAGCAATGGGATGGGGGAGGCATGGCCCACTCCTCATGTCACCCAGGAACTGATCTTACTTTATCCTAAGCATGTTGTACAGGTCAGATAAACACAGGCTGCAGTTGCTCACTATGAGGAAAATCTCATGTATACAAATGTAGACATCTTCCTTTTAAATATCCAAAGCTGGATGAGATTAATTCTACTCTAATTAGTTCTAAAGTGGCTTTGAAGAGGACTATCAAAACTTTTAAAATACTAATCTTCACAGAAATTATGCCACAAAAGAAATTATCAGGATGCTTAAATTGATATAAAGTATCCTCGAATCCAAGCAAAATTCTTCTTCCAAGTATTTTACTTTTGTGATTGTGGTTTCTTCTGTGCTCTTTTTGGTGCTGATCTTGTTAATTATATTGGCCATTAGATGCTGGCTAATTTTGTTATTTAAAGCATTTAAATCTCAGGAAAGAATATGTGTAAATTTTTAATGTTCCTTACCATGGTTCTTAAACTCAGGTTTTTGTTCAGTTCTCACTAATGAGGCTTTCACATGATCTTAGAAACATCTTTTTGACTATTTTTCATTATTTTTGTCCTTTCTTTTTGAGTAAAAATGGGGGAACATGGCTATAGAATATATGGTGTAGTATGTAGAATCTAGCTCTTCAGTGTCGTTTCATGGTCTTCCAACTTCACAAAAAAATCTTTTGCTTCAAACTATTCAGGAGGATACAAAGTGGAATCTTTCCGACTTCACTGTGGACCTACTACTGCATGGCTTCTCCTTCAGGTCTGGGACTCTAAAATGACTTGAAATATTTTCTTCAAGCTTTGTAAAAAATTTATTTTCAGCTGTATGACTAAGCTTGACACATGCACCGCAGACTAGCTGAAGAGGACAGAATTACAGATGGCATATTGACTGAAGCCTCACTGCAGAGAGGCAGGCTCTCTTCCTAATCCACTTCCCTCTCGCCTGGTAGAAACACATTGTTGAAAAGACTCCACAAAGTCTGAAAAGAAGAAATGTAATTATTTAAATGAATATGCTAAAATGGCTCACTGGTCTGACAGTGTAACATTGCTTAAAATGAAATCAATATAATACTAAAAATTGCTTGGGAAAAAAAAGAATTTGTTTAATAACATTTCATTACCTGCAGTTTGGAATAGTGGCTGACTACCAGGACTGAGCAGGACAGAAGTGGCAATCCAGAGGGTTGGTGACACCAAGTTATGAGACGATTTCATTTCTGCAGGAACATGGGCCCCGACACTTGTCCTGTGTGCTGCTCTGAGTCTCCCACACAACCCAAAGTGGCTCCGCTTTCCAGTCCTCTTGCACAACAAATCATTCTCCCAGCTGCTCTGCTCCAGCAGTGATATTTCCCACCTCCCCTTTCCACTTCCATGTCTCCCAGGAACACTTCAAAAAGCTTTGGAGTGGAGCACACCTATGCCATATAGGGAAACTTTTTGTGTGTGTGTTTTTGTGTGAGAGGCCCAGGAGATAAGGAAGAGCGTAAGGCTGGGGAGTGATGGAGGGAGAAGTAAGGAAAGAACAGGTGAGGAAGGGGGAAGAGATGATACCTTATTGTACACTGCAGCACCATGCACAACAAGCTCCTGCATATGCAGAGAATGCTTTCAAAACCCACTTGTCCCAAAGGTGTAATGAGGCCAAGATAGGTGATTTTAGCATGGACCTTTTAGCCTTTGTACAATGACTTCAACACATTTTTCATCTCTGGTTAGGAAAAGGGGTGTGCCTGCTTTACTTGATGGGGACTGTCTTACTGTGTTTTCCTATCATTATCCTTAAAAGCATTCACTGAGCATTCTGCGTTTATAAAGCAAGCCTAGGACTCTCTTTAGATCTGACTCTGAAGACCTATTAATATTCTTAACTGCGACGCAGAAGGTAATAATCACTATATTATACAATGTGCTTTAATTTCCAGAGATAATGTCTGTCTGAAGAATTTTATTTGTTTAATCTCTTTTTGAGCAGTGGTTCTTCCACTATTATGTAACTCTTTTCAGTTCCATCACAGAGGTAGGTATGGCTGGAGAGAATTGTTTCTTTCTTCGAGAAAGATGGTTAATAGTTTGTCTGTTTATAGAAACATTATAATACTTTCCCTTTAAAGTAAAAGTGTATCAAACTATCCTGGTGGCTTTTAGAAAGCCCTTTACCTCTTGACAAAAAATTTAATATACAAAAAATGAAATCCTTTCAAGAGCTATGGGTCTCATGAAGTGCACATGGTAAGACCAATTTTATCTCTTTATTTGCATTTGTCTCTGTTTTAGGCACAAGTCTGATGAACAGATTTGTGAAAAGTGAATGTTATCATTTCATTAGTTAAATCATCAAACAAAAATTATTTATTTATAGGAGACATAAATCCTGATCACATGTACAACCCCATATCAAGTCACTGTTTTAAAATGTGATCTCCTGTTCTTGATGCCAAAACATTTGTGCTTTGAAGGAAACATGGTTTAGCATTTACTGTTAGATAACATGACAAATAAAGAAGCCATTCATTTCTTTGATGTTCTATACACTGAAAACTAACCAGAATTTTCCTTCTTTTATTTCTAGGAAGAACCACATCACCCACTGTGATGGTGCTGCTGAAGAATATTTCCAGGTACATCCGTTGTCAGCAGGTGTGAATCTGTGTGCACGCACATGCGTTCGCACATCGTGTCTGTAGCACAGGATACTTTACCTACATTCAATGGCTTTTACCTTAAAAGTCTCTGTGCACTAAGCCTCTGTGTGCAACAGCAACTAGAAAGGAAAACTGGCTCGTAAGATGAGGTAACATTTAAACTGCTAGTGATCCAGACCTTACCTCAAACCTAATACATGGAAATGTATTTCCATTAAGCAGAATATTTCACAGAATTCTCTACTGACACAATACAGAGAACATTTCTGAAAGATTACCTGAGAATGCAGGTGAAAAGTGCAAAGAAAGAAGCAAAATTAGTGTCAGCAATCTGAACCAGACCCCACAAAAGTCGAAGACCTCACAGGTCTTCCTGTGTATTGAAATCAAAACCACGATGCTCTATTCTCTGAGCAGCAGAGCATCCTTCTACAGAATATGGGACATCTCGATTCTTTACAGAAGTGGTCAGCTTTCCATGCAATGAGGCTTGTGCTCATTCTGCAATGAATTTACATATAAAGACACTTGATCACACTGAGAGCAACAAACTTGAAATAAAAGTAGCCATTCTTCAATCACGTTTCAAGACTCAATAATCAAAAGAAATCTGTAGACTGAAACAGCAACTTCTAATAATCTCTCTCAGAGACAAAAAACTCACAAAAGCAGAAAGAAACAAACAGCACTGGCTTCTTAGGCTGATCAAGTCAAACATCTACAGTAAGAGAAAAGACATTTTCTTTCACAATACCAAAAGAAACTAAAGCATTAAAAAGGTGGCGGCCTGAGACTGTGCCTTGGAATACAGGTCTTGTTCTGAGCGTGGCTACATCAATTTGGCACATTTCCACTTGCTCAGTCCCCTGTTTGCATTAGCCAGCTGTGCGAACAGTCCTAATATCTAGAACCAGATCTTGGGATTTGTTCCACTTGCTTTACTCTTACTCTTCGTCTTTAGGTAGCCACAAAACCAACTCATCTAGCATCCTACATATTCCCACTGGGTGGCATCCATCTCTTCTACAGTCTTTCTTATTACTTATGCCCTGTCCCTGAGAGCAGGAGAACACGTAGATGTAACTTGTGACAAGGACCAAACCATGGTTGGCTCCATGCTAACATCCCTCAAAGCTGCCCTTGTGACTGCTGGGTGTTTTCTTGAGTTCATCAGACTAGAGAATCTGAGCCTTACAATTTATGGTTTGACTTGATAATGAAGACCAACTTTCCATTGCTACTAGAAAACCAGAGTCTGGTCAATAGAAAAAAAAATCCCACTTCCTGGGGCACTGTGTTGGACTTCAGTTCTGAACACAAAAAGCCTAAATGAAGGAAAACCATGAAGTTCACCACAGACCTCACTCCCATGGAACGTGGGCCCACTTCTGTGTCAAACCATCTTTAACAAAAGGAGAGATGCACAAAGAAACCTCAAAGAATGGATTAAATACTGCCAGTTCTCTAGGTGAGAGGCTTTACTGTGGACTCTACAGCTGCTTCTAGACAAGAAAGACGGTGGAATTGAAAGGTTTTTAACAAAACACAACCATCAAAATTGACCTGAATAAACACATCACTCTCACGAAGAAATACTTTCTACCATTTTTGAGGCAAACGCAACCACTGGGTCAGAGTTTAACACAGAATTCTGTTAGATCCTGAATTGTTATAGACTACTATGAATAAACCAAAGTTTCAGCTTGGGACTCTAAAAATCAGAAACTTGGTGCAAACAACTTCTAAAAGATACTGTTTTAATTCAGTTGAGAATGAAGCTTATGAACTGAAGTTGTGCCTTGAGTTAACGGCAAGACCTAAACAGGAAAGTAAGGATACAAATAGCCAGCAGGCCATGTAAATAAGAGATGTACCTTGTGTGCATAGGGCAGGGTAAGCAGAGGACATGTGTGCATGAGTGGATTGGTTGCTGAGTAGGAGTTTGCCTGATCTTTACCCCGAATGTGTCTGAAGGCAAAATAAGCTCAGTCCCTATTAATCTGAAAATATTTATCCAAATACCTTTTACACTGGAAATCTGATTTGGACAAGAACAGTCTCTGGCACATCTAAAATTAGGATATTTTCCTGGATAACTTATAAAAATTGACACGTAAGAGAAATTTCATATCTCTACTACATTTTAGCTACAGTTGTTAAAAATTCTTGTTCTAATTTTGAGCTTTCTTCAGTTCTATGTCCCACCAACTCCTAGTGGAAGCACCCATCTACCCATCCACTCGCACTGGGAGCTGTAACCTTTCCCCAGCACATGGCATGGTATGGTGGGAGCCCCACAACACCTGATGCAGTGTTATGCAGCCACATAGCTCTCCTTTGCCAAAGCAGACTGTGACCTTGATGCCCCTGTAGGAAGTGGAACCTTTTGCTCCTAATATCACAGACCCTATGAAGGCCTGAGTAGAGGCCTGGAGGCAAAGTACTAATTTCACTGATAGCCTGGTATAGTATATAAAGGGGCTGGTGGAGCAACATCTGTCAGTGATGCTCATGTGAAGCAACAGCTTACAGTTAAAACTCCTGTATTACAGCAAAACCTGAAGGGAACACGGGGTTGCAAACAAGGCAGCTCCTCTGCACCAGAAGCTCCACTTGGGATGTACCTGCCCTCACTACCTCATGAAGTGCAGACTTCAATCAGATTATCATCACGATGACTGACACAAAGCTGGACCTTCCTGCACCTATGGCATAAAGAATTTGGGCAACTCTAAACAGTGCAAATCTGTTCTACATTTGAAATTCAATGCAGTAAATTTTACTACGGCCTTACATAAATGTATGGCTTTAAACTGAAATAAGTAAAATTGTAAATGATACCACAGAGATGAAACTCCTATGAAATGCCTTTCAAGGACTCCTTGAAATTACATTTCGGAAATCAAACCCTCATGAAATATCTTTCTTTCTAATAACAAGTGAGAAAAGAGATTTGGAAACACATGTCTCCACAAAATAATGAAAAAGTTGAACTTTCTATATCCAGATGCAATATATGAACAGATGTATGCATTATGCATACTTAAACAGATCATTAGAAATCAGTTGGGTCTTGAAATAAATATCAGCAGGACAAGGATCTGCTGTAGACATGTGATTTCCAGACAAAAACAAGGACTGGATAAAAGGACAAGAAGACTAAGAGGGGTCTTCAGGCTGTCCGAATCTTACATTTAAGTAGCATTTTTAGCTTAAAATCAATAAAATGCAAGGCACAATCCACTGACTTTCCAAGGCTATGATCTCTGTAGGCATCTTTAGTCTTCAAATTCTTTGTCTTAGTCTGAAAGTGTCTGTGGGTTTTAAGTGTAGGCCGTCACATCAGAAAGGCCCATGCTGGAGAAACAGGCATCTGTGTTTCAGCTGAAGCACTACTGTGTGTGATGCACTTTTGGGCAGACAGATACCCTAGATATATGGATGTTCTCAACAAAAGTCCATATGAAGTCCTACCTGGTGAAGCCTGTAACTAAGAGTGGTGATGGAAGCAATATGTGTTTGCATCTACATTAATTTCTGGTGCAGATGTTACTGGTTAATCTCAAAGTGGAAACTCAGACGAAGGGGATTTAATTGGCACCTCCTACATCCAAGCAGATTCTTTGACCACTAGGCTAGGGGGTTTTTGGGTGACAGCTCTTTCCCTGCCTTTGCTGAAGCCAAGTCACTATTCTACCAGGACTATGTGAGTCATGGGGCAAGACTGCATCTGAAAGCAGCTGAGGGCTTAAGAACAATCAGCTGGAAGGGGCAAGGAGCCGAGTTTCTGGATACTGCTCTGGAATGTGTATGCATTTTACATTAGACCATCACTGGATAAAAATAAAAGCAGCCATTAATTACATTAACCAGTCTGCATTCTACTTTGTATCTAGACAGACTGATTCCATCTTGATGACTCCAATGGATGGGACTCATAAAAATTCTAGAAGTCACCACTCTGTTTTATTCCATGGAAAAAGAAGGAAAATCTCCTTCCTTGTTATTTGATACACTCACTAGCCAAAACAGGACTCACAGCACAAAGTGAAGCCCAAGGTTTTTAAAGATCCCATAAGAAAATTTCCTCCACTTAAAAGTGTTACAGGATTTTCTGAAGTGATATTAGTTATCTGGAGATTTAGCAGAAAACCAGAATGTTACAGTTGGTCCAATAATAGACCTTGCTATTCTTTATTTCCCAATTTTAACTTTAAAGCTTGTATGATTAATTTATGTTATTTTCAAGAAGCCAGATTCCAAAGGAAATTCATTGCAGATAACATATTGTGTTAGTTGGATGAAAAAGATCTGAATTAGTCTAGATCACTGAAGACTCTACTCCAGAGTGGTTATAGACTTATAAAAATATTAAACATTTTCTTAGTGAAAATAATACTGTAGAACAGGCTTCTACAGATGACTCAACTCTCTCAAAATTGATACAAAGCATCTTATTTAAGCTAAAGAGATAATAGCTTAAGACAATACAAACGGGAATGTTCAAGGTAATGAGCACTTTCATGTTACAAGTTCTCAAGTCTGAGGGCACTGCATCAGGCTAAAGGACAATGAGATAAGAACAATATTGCTAGTTACTAACAAATAGCAGATAAAAGACCTCTTCTGGATTCTGATTAAGTGACAGCATTCTACACATTCCTGTGAGTTGAGAAAGTTTGCCTGAGAACAGCAGCTATGTTACATGTGAAGCACCACTAAACAAGCGTATCTCTATGTTTTCAAATTCCAGCGTGAGTAATGGCTCTTTCCCCCATCTCTTCAACTCGAACAGAAGCTCCCTCTCTCCTTCTGGACATGCAGGAATAACTTGTCGTGCTTCAGTTTCCATTAAGACATATAAATGTATATGCTGAAAGTAAAGAGAAGTTCTGTAGGACTCCATGGCTGCGAGCCAATGTTTACAATCCCCTGGGTGGGAAATGACGGGTGAAAGGCTCTCCATGGCAGGCTGCAGGAGTCTTTGCTGTTGCCGACAATGACCTTCTGCCTCTATTTTCAAAGTAGCTCCCTTGTTAACTCCTTGCACACTGCGTGCAGAGAGGCCTTAGAGAGGAAATACTTTCTACGAGAGTCCAAATCCACTTCCAGGCATCTGTTTGACAGACTCAGATTTCAGCAGTGGTTAAGGGAGTGCAGACTAGTATGTGTACTCTGCATCTGCTGTTGGAGCTGTGGCACTGACATGTAATTTTAGTAGTCCAGAACTGGGTTTAGCTGTGTTCTGCATGATACAAAGTGAATGTTCTCAGCTTCAGGGAATGGACATCAGTTTACAGGCACAGGGGTTATCAAACACGGAGTATACTGAGTCTCCAGGACAGAAAGAAACATCCAATTTACAGAGATATGATTTAGTTCTCTCTGGCCAGTCAGTAGCAATGTTATTTCCTGGTAGTGGCAATACCTTCTCCTGGGGTCTCCTCAGAAGAGGAGTGATCTCTAAAATTGAAGAAAGACTGAACTGTAATTGGCACAATAAAGATACACCACAACGGAGCACCCGGTGTGGAATGCAGATTACTGCTTTAAGAGGTTTTGACCCTCTCCCACCTGAGAACACAAAATACAGTGTTTAGGAGATCTCTTCATGTGTCACATCCCTTTTGCTGCTCCATAAATCACTCCTGGTTGCTAACTGTTCAGGAAGAGTCCCTTATAAAAAAGATAAAAATGGACTTACAAAAAAAGGCCTTCTAAAATGCTTATTGCAATACATAACGCACCTTTGAAAAGGGAGAATAAATTAAAAAGGAACTAATATTCAAGCACTAGTGTACGTGCTTTAATGTTCTCAGAGAGGGAGTTAAGACCTGTCGTGAAAACGTTAACCTTACTATCAGCTGACCTTGCAATGTATGTTTTCCCATCACCATCATGACACTTGCCCAAGCCTTTTCCCCACAAAGATCTGTTCTCAGAAGCAATCATTTAATGCAAAAATTTCTTTTCATATTATCTGAAAGGGAACAAGAGTGCTTGCCACTTCCAGAAATCTTTCACAGCATTAACGGCCACGTAGGGACAGCTACATCTACCCCCTCCTTGAACTTTCAGAGGAAGTCCTGTAAATAACATCCTCACGTGGTCAGGAAATCCTTCTATGTGTGGCTCCATGGATGCTGAGGAGGAGAGAAGAGAGAAGCAGTAATAGAAACCCAAGCTTCTGCAGAGAAATCAGGCCTAAGTGCCAAAAACTCTGAGACTGACCCAGACCAACAGTCCCTAAAGCTGCTGCATGGTCTAAGGTTCTAAACTCTGAACTTAAAGGTAAGGAAGGCAGAGAACAAGCTGTTAGGCCCCATCGGTTCTTCTGAGGTAAAAAATGTCACGCACAAAAAGGCTAATGTTATTAGGCTGTGTTAAAAAAGCCAATTGGACATCTCATAAAAAGCTCCACCCTAACTCCAAATATGCATGCAATTCCTCGTGATTTCAGTGCAAGTTCTGGATGGTTAGAGGAAGACATCTGCAGACAGTGAAATCATTAGTATTTAGATCTGTCCTTAATTGTTAGTATTTTAAAAAGTAGTTTTAGAGACAAAAAATTAGAAATACCCTGTGTTTTTCTAAAGAATACATAACTCCAGCTAATAAATACTATCTATTTATTTCTAGAAAAATGGCAGCCTGCAAGGAAAAGGAATTTTTTACGATAGCAAAAAAAGAACATACTTAGTTTAGAATGTTTTTCTTTTTTTGTTAATAGGAGTTTATGTTACTGCTGTTTAAAATCATTAATGATCCTGGGATCAGAAACTAAGTGTTTTCAAGAGCTAACAGTAGGATTGTTTTTAGAAGGATACGCTCAGGCTGAATTTAGAGCAAGTTAGTTTTTGCAATACGAAGCCTTTACAAAACATGAGTCTAAAAGACCCCTTCTTAAGCTTTTTTATTTACAAAGCATCTTTAAACACAGATAAACTTCTGTTTTTGGCTACTGCATGGAAATCTGAAAATAAAACTTGCTTAAAAATAAGTAGGAACAAGACTAAAATAACCCATGAGCACAATCCAGGAGAAGGAAAACAGAAGTGAACTGCACAACTAATGAAAAAAAATGAATGGATTTTAAATCCTTTCAGTTAGAGCAAAGGTGTTATCAGCATCAGTGAAAGAGGCCTCTAGTACTCCTTCTGAATAACTGAAGTGTTAGTCTGGCAACATGCCTTGAAATCACTTATGGGGAGACTCACAGTATTTCTTAAAACAAGTCTGGGGTGTAATCTTCAGGCTGAAAAATAATGTGGAGTACTGGAGATGACCTCTCTTTATCATCTTGCCATTCCTGTCTCACCTGAGATGAACAACAGTTGACTGGGAAATGCTGTACACAAGAATCCTATTTATGTGTTGCATCTCACATGGGAGGCACAAATGTGATTTTAATCTATTACATCTCAGGTAACTACAACGCAGATTGTGTACCACTCCCATAATAAGTGATCTATAAATGACCTTATTTTTCAAAGTTTGAAAGAGTTTCCTTGTTCTTGACTGGAGTAGTGTACTCACAAAAATGAAGCCAATCCTAATTAATCTGACTTCCAGTGAAGTTTTACGTATTTTGCAATGAGTAGTAGCTCACTATGTGCAAATACATGATTTTCATTTTTATGAGAAAAAAAGAGGAATCTGTAATTTGGAATGGAATTTTGGTATCGGTACATTTATGAACTTTGCAAACTTACAGGACTCTTTTGAGTCTCATGCCTGCCAGTGATCAGTAGCTAGGTGTGCTCATCTCTACCATATATCCAACCCTTTTCTTCATCTAGTGCTTATACACCACTTTGACAGCTTGTTCCCAACTGACATCCCTAATTGTTAATAAATTACATTTACAGATGCCATTTGGAACTGGAAATGTGTGGAGAGCCTTTAAAGTGAGTAAGAATCTGTTTCCACACATGGTGGGACACACAATGGTTGGTTATCAGGGTATGAAGAACAGATCCATGCATAAGAGACAGCAGATGTATTATTAAAAAATTACTAATTTTGCACCTTGGCTTTTATTGAAGGAAAAAGACTCTTTTGAGACTCTTTCAGAACTTTGGGACCTATGACAATGTGAGACTGGGATCAGATAAAATTTTACTGAGGTGGGGACTGTTACAGAAGGCCTGAAGCTGAAAACGCTGGAGACTGTGAAGTTGGTGAGAGGCATGTCTAGAGCTCAGTGAGAGGGCAGGCTTCAAAGATGACAATGGGAGCTAGATTCAGTAGAGAGAGGAGACATGACTGGAGGAGGGGTAGGAATACAGGTTTGAGAGGAAGGAATTGTATTTGTGTGTTGGAAGATGAATGGAAATCTCAGAAATCTACTGTCAATGTATCCTCCTTCCATCTAGTTTAATCAGCTACTTACAGACAGGTGTTCTGTTAGCTCAGGTTGAAGAAATCTATATGACTGAGCCTTAGATTTAGGCCTGCAGGTATACAAATATAATGCCAACTGAAAATATTTCATATTTTAAAATACACTTTTCTTTCCTCACAGAAGAAAACTGCACATGTACAAAGGGATAATGGAATAGCTGACTTCCATATTTTGCAGCTAAAGTCAATCACAACAAAATCTGTTCTAAAACCAAAACCACAAACAAATTCAAAAACAGAGTACTTAACACCAGAAAGAGCATGTGAGTTGGGAAATGAAAAGAAGCCTGTGGCAACAAGAGCCACTGGTCACTGGAAGATGGTCCAAGTACATAAAAAAATGCTGTATAAATATACGGCAACTTCAACTCGTAATAGTAATTTATTCCTCATTAACTGAACCTGTTGTAGCTGCAAACTCTGTCACTGCCTAGTGCAGTTGGTTCTCCTCTCTATACATACTGTCAGCCTTCACACCAACTTTCATCTTCGGAGAGGCGGCCTAATATCTGCAACCTGTTCTTGCCTTCTCTGGCTACTAGTAGTAGCAAAATGACTTACTACATTGCATATAGTAAACCAGCAGTATAAAACTTCCTCAAAAAGACACCAATACTGTTAACTGTTTATAAAGACCAAGAAAATAGAAATCCAGTATCAAACTAGCATGTTTATGCAGTCCTTCTGTTTTTATCAAAATTAATGCTAAATTGTGGGTTTTTCCCTTATCCAGATAACTCTAAGGACATTGATGAGTTTAAAAAGGCAGCATTCACTGCTACTGAGGGTCTCCTCCTTGCAGCTGTTGCTGTGATGGGCATTTAATGAAATTTTCTCCCTCTTCCCTCTGAAAACTTAACACCTATAGTTTAACATTTAAAACCCATCTTCTGTTCAAACACCTCACAACAACAAAAACACATATGCATTGACAGAATTTTATTGCTTGTAACAAAATCATTAGATTCCTGCAGCAACAACTGAACTGCTCCATACACAGTATATAGTTAAAACTGCACAACTGAAGCCAAAATATGCACAGCTAAAAGGAATGTTACAGGGGGGCCTCTCTTAGTGAACAAAGCAGGCTCAGTTTGGCTCTTTTTCCCTAGCGCTACCACATCCGCACATCGTTAGTTGGAAAATTCCAGATATATGCTGTAATTTTTTGTGCTTTTTTTTCCCAGTACACTTGAGGCTTTAGTGTCCAGATGCCATTTTCCCCCCCTTATCTGTCCCTGCTAGTTTGGGTCTTTGCCAGTTGTGGTCAACAATTAATACAGCAAAAGAAAAATACAGTACACTCCCTGGCAACTGGCAGAGGCTCACAGGAAATACCAAATAAAAACTTTATTATGTATTGTTTAACTATTTTGTTTGCCTGTGGGCCACCCTGTTGTTGGTGTAATTTAGAAAAGCATGCTCCATCTGGATGATCTGTGCGCAGGCTCATTGTTCCCAGAATCTGTCACGCACAATCACTGCTTCAGCCTGTGGCCCTCTGCAGAAAGAAGCAAAGGCATGGCAGCCCTCCAGCCTGCATTCCTTTTCATTAGACAACTTGTGACCAAATGTTAGAATAGAAGAGTAACCTTTTAATATTCATGTAATTAATTTACTTTCCCCTTTAATTATAAACCTTCACATGAAAAGAAGAAAATAAAGACTTCCCTTCATGATTCTCCTCCCTCCCCCATCCTTTCTATCTGCTTTTTTGGGACATGGAAGGTGCGGGGAGTTTCATTATACATAGGTACCAGTACCTTTGTCTATTGGGATATTTGCATGGTCTTAACATGTTTGCAGGCTTTTACTTTATGTATTAATTGCCCTGGAACATGGAATAGATTCTGAATTATAACAAAATGAGAGAAATTAAATTCTTTGCTCTATACGCCCTTGCAGCATCTGCTTCCTTGTCTTAATCAGTGGGGTAATCCATTGAACACAAAGCCATTCTTCTGTATTTGAAAACACAATAGACATCTAATTGAAGTTCCCTTTCACAGTAAGGTCAGCATATGACTCAAAATACTGTGTCAGCCGGGATTTTGGCCGTGCAGGCTTAGGTGTACAGGCAGCACTTTGTCAATTCTGCTTTCCTGGAAAACGGTGGCATTTTTCTCATAGGTTAGACCAATGTTGAACTGGTTACCATAATGCAAAAGTTTGTTCCCTACAACTCAAAAAGTGTCTTTGATTGCAAGGGAAAGTATCTGATGCTGTAAGGTCCTACCAGATGAGTTAATTTCAGCACACCAAACCAGGGCCCTGATTTCCATGTGGGTAACTCACCTCTTGATTGCTGCAGCCCATTCAAAGGAATCCAACTGTAGAAGGTCATAATTCAAGTACATGAAGCTAAGGCAGAAATTCTTGTCTTCAAGGCAGCATTTAAGTTCTTACTGCCTGATTTTGACTGCCGTTTCAATAGGTGATGAGGACATTAAGGACTCACAGCCACTTGGCATATCAAAGGATGGGGGCCCAAATATCAAATATCCTACATAAGATGTAATGGTTTCTATGGCAACCAAGGCAATGCTACTGAACTTCACTAATTTTTCTTTTATTAAATAGGTATACTGCCATGTTAAGTCTGCAAGTGGGCAGCACAGATGTTACTGGTTTTGATCAGTTCATGCACCAACCCATCTTAGGAATGGAGTGTAGCACAACAGATTTTTTGTTGTGGTCACTTAAGCACAAAGATAATGTAACAAGTCAGGATGTTTTAGATGAGGGCAAGACTTAAAAAGTGGAATGTCTTTCACTTAGTTATAAAACAGCACTTAATTGAGTTGAAATGATTCTGCCTGTGAACTACCTTTAGCAGGGAATATAACAAAAAGATGACATTTGTCATATTAATTGCAAATTTGGGGTATAATATTTCACATATTCATTATGAAAGAATTCCAGCTATGTGGCAAATTGAACTGCTTTCCTATAAAAAAGTAGCATCTTCTGTCCAGAAGGCAAAGCAGTAACTGCAAATAAAAGTGAATTCAAACACTCCTTGGCCTAAAGCAACAAGAAATTAAAAAACCCCAACCAAATAAAATGCAACAAAAAAATCCTTGTCATTGTATTTAGTATGGCCTAATTTCCCCTGTCAATGCAATGACTGTCCTGGTCTTTTTATGCTTCTTCACTTTCTTTTTGCTCCCCTTTCTCCTAACTTCCTCCTACTGACTGTTAGGGGTGTGCCATCAAATACACAATTTCTGTGAGAAAGATGATGTTAGAACTGTACTAAGCAGAATTCAAAGAGATAGGATGGACCGTATTATAGTCAGAACCCTACCATCTAAAAAAAACATTGCAGTATACTTATGACGAATCATTAAAGATGCAACAGAGGTCAAGCTCCTCATATGATTTCAAAATTCTTGTCCATTTTCACTCCTGACCATGTAAGCTTGAATACTAATGTAGAAATTCAGTAATTAAATTTACATGAATTTTAATGACATTCCTCAGAGGATAGAACCCTGACGATGAGGAACAACATGCGTAACTATACCTGCATGCTTATAAATATCAAAGGAGAGTAATACACTCACATAGAGATATCTCCTTTATCTGAAGAAGAGGAGATAATGATAAAATCCTCGATTGAAATAATTATATTGACTAATTGGAAGAATCAGTCTATTAGCTAGGATTTTATCACAATGGGAAAATTTAATGCTTGGCTATAAATACATGCTATGATAAAATGTCTTCAAAATAGGCTATGAAAGGAAACTAGATCTTGATTCAAATTTGTACAGCTCTTAACACAATGACGTTCTGTTCCTCAAAGGAATCGTTTCTGCTGAGAGAATTACGACAGCAAAAGCTTAACTGTAAACAAGTTCTTTCATGATGTCAGAACAGAAATCCACAGTTTCTCTGAATGATCTTAGCCTGACAGGACAGCCCTCTAACTTCCCGTTCCACTGAAACCAAATCTGGAATCCTTCACAGTGTAAAAACTGTCCCAATGCCATATACATATACATGACATGTAATGGGAGATTTCCTGAAAATTGTGGAAGCATGCAGAAAGAGTTCTGCTGAACTCCTCACTTGGACAAGGTGCTTATACAGATATACTAATTCTTGGAAATACCCACAGGGCATTTCAGTACTGAAATGAATGTTCAATCAGGATTAAAGGGCTTCTCCATTGCAGCAATGCCTCACTAGGAATTACTGAGATGTTTTTGCTCACACCTCTGAATGGGTTCCAGGGCCTAAAGGACATGTAGGGAATCCTCATGAGAACGTTAGATTCAACAAACATGATTGTCTGTTCAGTACTCATGCTGTCTTTTCAGACTTCTGGGCTTAACTGCAGCTACTGTCTATGGCGTTGTTCATGTTAATCATAGAATCACAGAATATACTGAGTTGGAAGGGTCATTGAGTCCAACTCTTGGTTCTGCACAGGACACCCCAAAAATCACACCATGTGCCTGAAAGTGTCATCCAAACCCTTCTTGAACTCCGTCAGGCTTGGTGCCATGACCACTTCCCTGGGGAGCCTGTTCCAGTGCCCAGTCATCCTCTGGGTGAAAAACCTTTTCCTAATATCTAAACTAAACTTTCCCTGACTCCGCTTCAGGCCATTTCCTCAGGTCCTGTTACTGATCATAGGAGTGAAGAGATTGGTACCTGTCCCTCTGCTTCCCCTTTGGGAATGAGGATGTAACTGCAATAAGATCCCCTCTCAGCCTCCTCTTCTCCAGGCTGAACAAACCAAGTGACCTCAGCTGCTCCTTATAAGGCTTCCCCTCCAGGCTTCACCATCCTCTTGGCCCTCAGAGAGCCTATTTCAATGCATATGAAATACAAAATACATGGGTTTTCCCCTTCACCTTTAGCTGCTCTTCATGATAAATTATAAAATGCCTTCTATTTTTTCATACTAGTATTCTGTGTACTGTAGCCTACTACCACTGTTTGTGATGCTACTGAAAGCACAGAGGAAAAAAAACTCTTTGATTTTTTATATGACTTAAAAAACTTCAGGAGTTTTGCGTATTTTTGATTTTACGTACCTATGATATGGGAAGATGTTAATAGCCCTCTTATTAGAATCATTTTTTTTCATTCCTTGGCATGAAAAATATTACGACAAAATTAGTAGTGGAGTGCCCAGCAGAAAGAGTGACACAATACATAAAGTGAAACATATTACTCAATATAAAGAAGAATTAGCATCCACTTATCATGAACATTTTTATTTCTAGTCAATTCAGACTAGAAATAAAGTCAATTCTCCCTCAATTCAGAATGAATCTAGAGTTTTGGAAGGATTTATGCATTTTACTTGCTAATACTGTGAGAGTCAGATTACACTTGGAGTGCATCAGCTGCAGGAAAAGTAAGTTCTTCATAAGCACAGCAGTTCCACTGTCAGACAACCTGGTCTTTGCACACTATGCTGAACACTAATGATGCAGAGAAGGGTAAATAATAGCTCCTTATTCTCTTCCTGGTGAATCCATTCTTAAGAACAAAATTTCTTTAAAAAGGTGAGGGTTGGAGCTATCAGAAAGATCTGCATGACAAATACTGCTGAGAACAGAAGGGAAATGAGAACATGTAAACATAAAGTAAAAAAAAAAAAAAAAATCGAAGTTGGAGGAAAAAAGTATCATTGCTTGTGAATTCTAAGAGCTGTAGTTTTTGTCCTTACTTTTCTGTGAGTTAGTGATAATACCCAAGGACTACAAAATGGGATGAATCTACCCATATATTCAGCAGTGTATGACTTCCATTTTCAGAACCTTATGGTCAATACTGAAGCAGTGCAGAAGTCGATCTGTCACATGTGACTATACAGAGAAAATGCACAGAGGCTCCTCTCAGCAGGGTGGGAACTCCAGCCCCTCGAGTGCCTCAAAAAATCTCAGCAAGGTAAATATATAGCTGATGTTGTAAACACAAAGTAGAGTGAGACAGAATTCAGGAAACTCAGGCTAAGTTCAGAAGATGTTTACATTGACTATAAAAACAGAAAACAGTGTTTACATTACGAGAGGCTTTCTTCTTTCCTGGTTTAATACAGATTCTTACTTCAACCTTAATGTATACACTGTCTAATTTTTAATCTGAATTTAGCTGATGCAAACTTTTTTTTTCTTAAATTTCCTTCTTTTATCCAATGTTAACAGTTGCATCTATTACTGCCTACATCACATTTCATTTTATAACATGGAAATTATACTATTTTGGTAGTTCTGCTGATAACTGAAAATATGGATACATTTTTATGCAGCAATAATTTTTACATTAGTTGATCTCAAGTGGCTACTACATTTTTTAAATGATGCACTCAAAAGTATTATTCAACAATGCCTTTCAATGTTATTTCACATTCCTGAACCGTCATAACATTTTTTCATTCTCTTTTGCATTAAAACATGGATCACCCACGAGGCCTTGAGAGTTTTAATAAATTCATTTGACACTGTTGTGTTAACATTAGAGGGAAAAAAAAAAAGAGGTTGTATTCTACAAAGTACCTGTGAGAATTCTGTGGTGAAAGCCCATGAGCCGGATAGGCACTTATATCAATACCACTTCCCAAGGTCATTGCTGTTCTTTGTATACTCTACTCCTCCAAAGCAGCTTGAATATTTGTTCACAGAAGGTGCTTGTATTTTTCAAACAGAATATGAAAACCTGGAATGAGATCCTGGCCACAGTGAAGTTAAAGGGATGTTTTCCATCAGCTGCATCAAAGGTAGGATTTCATAGCACAGAGATTCAATAATACTGTGCCAGTTCACTATCAGCAAAATTTGTAGCTATAACCGAAGTGGCGTAATTGTCTTGCTCCACATTTGTTCTTCTTCATTTGTATCAAAGGGTCCTTGTTAGTCAAATGACAATGTCTGGAGATACCAAGCTTTGTGTTTAAGACTTAGTTCATAGTACAAATCCAGTTTTACTACAAACTCATGGTCTTTACATTTTCAGATATTGATAGTAATATAAATGGCCTTGATTTCTGATGAAAATTATTCACTTATCCCATAAATTATTTGATTTCACCTGGCTACATTGTATGACACTGTCTGCATTTAATGTCCTCTGACATTTTGGTTCAAACCATGTTTAAAGCTCATAGCCAACTTCCCACAAACCAGGTACGTCCATAGCGGAATAACAGAGTCTTTTTTCCTCCTCTGTTCCATCTATGTAATTTTTTCTCTAGCAAATCTAGTTGCATTTTTCATAAACTGATTTTTTTTTTTTTCACAGACTGGTGAAAGCTAGTTTTCTGGAACTAGGTTATGCATCGACTTTGGTCCATTTAACAAGGTCAGACTGTTTATTCTTGACCAAATTCTTTCCCACTGTAAAAAGGTACTTTTAAATGCCACATTCCAAAACAGTGCCAGTAAGTCAATGAAGCATATTTTCCCACAAGAACTGATACCATGCACAGGCCCCTTCCTAGTTAATTCTTCTAGTGTTTAAACTACATAAGGTGCAAGATGTCCTTAGTGTCACAAATCACTTAAATCTATCCATAGATTATTGGCACTGAATCTACACAGTGCCAGCCGTGCCTTTATTGCCTTAAATATTTCCATTCATTTCAAAGCAATATTGTCTGAGCAGCATCAGACAGCAAGAAAGAAATCAAAACATGTTTAAGTACAAAATTTAAATATAAAATATGACCTACTGCAATAGCCACAATAAAATGTAAACCAGTAAAGCATTTCCAATTTTTAAGCTATGTTTCTAAGTTTCTGGTTTTCATTTTATAAGAATATAAATATGTAAACAAAATTAAGGAAAATACCATCACATCATCTACCTCTGATCCTCTCTATTTAGATGTTACACTGAGCATGTTTTGAGATGTTTTTTCTCAATGTAACATGGCACCTAGATCAACCCAGCATACTGAATTGCACACCAAGATTTTAGAAATTTCCAGTAATCCTCTTCTCCATTTTAAGAATGATTTGATTAGTTCTGTCCTTGCAAATGCAATACAAAGCAGAACTTGTAAGAATCACATGAGAAAATTTACACCCAAATAAAGCAGGGTTAAAAAGCATCAGCTACATATTTGTTTTGATGTACTGCCACTGAAATTACAGTACCAGTGGTGGAAGCATATTCTTTGAAGTGATGAATAATATATTTGCATGGCAGCCAAAACTGCCCTGCCTCTAAGATAAGAAATATAGATTATTCTAAAAGAATATTAGAAAAAATTTACTTAAATACTCACACTCAAGTGTTTAAAAATATAGTACAGAAAAGTGTGTTTGATTATACTTTGATTTCAATAGAACACTTGAAATATACACACCCCCCACCAGATTAAAAAAAAAAAAAAATCAAAAGTTTTCCTATATGTTTTTTCACAGGAATTTTAAAACCTTTGACATGACTCTATGCAATCTTCACATGAAATCCATGCCACTCTCCATTCTTGCACTTGAAGAACTCAGTCACGCTGTTCAAGAGAAAACATTTAGAAAACCACCAAAACAACTGCGTTTCCATGAATGGTCCAAACATTTTGTGAAAAAAGCCTTACTTTCCACGTTTTGTAGTCTACCCTGTAACAGAGCTAAAATTTTCATTCACCATCACTGAAGAAGTGCCAGGCTTTATGCCAGAGCGAACCAAATTCCTACTTTGACTGTTCCATCAAGCCAGTCAGTAGAAGCTGTGCTAGTACCAACTAGCACTTACTTGTATCTATCTCAATGTTATTGATATTCCAAGTAGATTAAAAAATGTTATGTGATTATTCTCTGAAAACCATTGCCACGAGTGGTATTACGAGATGTTCACACCACTGTAGAAAGCCTCAACTGATTTACGGTACTCCCAAAGATATTACACCCTGGCAGCTCCTGATAGCTTTCATTTTCAACCTTGTACTTTTCTTTTATGGGTAAGTAAGATTCTCACAGACTTAAGCCTTGCTTTTTCTTATGCCCAAGATGTTTCTGCTATGTATATAACAACGTATACATAGAAAAAACTTTCCATGTTTTTCAAAGACACAACATCCTCAAGCTGTATTAATTTATAGTTATCTTCTGCCTGAAAATTTAATCACAATAGGGGACTCATTAATTTTTTATAGGCTGGGTGAGAAAGGGCAAGAAGACATGAAATGATGATGGAAATCACGTATTCGTTTGTTTCGTTTCATAAAAAAGGTGTAGAAAATCCTGTTTTTTTGAACTAATCAAAGAGGAGGATATAATTTTCCTCTAGGACTTATTCCAAGTACTCCACCCAGAAGCTCTCAGCTTTCTCAACACTTTGCTGTATGTGATCCTATTGATGTCTATGTGTGACTTTTGTTTCTTTCATTTGTGCACTGCTTCCCATTGCTTCTCTCACTCTCAAAGGCATCTTCTCCAACACCACTAGCTCCTCTGCATTTCCATTCATATATCAGTCAAACCTGCTCCCCCACATAGCTTAGATTCCTAATTGGCCTCGACTGTGTCATGTATTTTGGCTGATGGTTCATACTATTTCAGCTATATATTCCAGAAAAGTGCTTAGCTGCTTTTAGATGTATTCAAAACATACTACTGCTTTTATGCTTCAATTAGACATCATTTCAGAGGTAGCTGTCTCAGCTCTGCCCACATCTTGACAGAATTCTTGATAATGGGGTTCTTTATGACTCACCAAGAGCTCAAACAGTAATGGTACCAGGATTGACTTGGGCTGGATTCATCTCAGCTGACTTCAGATCTGAGTACCATGTAGATGTTCACATCTGAACTTGTCACCCTTGACAGCCAGTGGAAAGAAGTAAGTTCTTCTGGAGTCTGAAACAGCTCACTTATATTAACTGTCACCTTAAAGCTGAGATAAGTCACTCTACTGATTACACTGATTAGGAGATTACTTTGATTACCAGTAGACTACTTACTCAGTGGACTAGCCTGGAGTTAGATGTCTACATTTTGTCACAGAAACCACACTTACGCTATTTCTATGTCAGGAGATATTGATGCGGCCTTACAAGTCCCCCTACAGTTTTTCATCCTTTGTACTTTTCCTTTCAACTATTTCTCAGATATCTCCAAGAGACGGTTTTTGCTTCTAAATAATAAGAGGTTGTCTGGGACACACCTTGATAGTTTTATCCTAACTAGGAATGTATATCTATTACAGTTTTCTCAACTTCCTTCTGGCAGCACATGTACATATTTGACAGGTGCTCAGTGGGGACTGGCTGGACAATGCTGAGTTTGCTATGGGATCCATCTCTTGACTTCCTATTCACCACTCCATTTATTCAGGTCAGCATTGGACAGCAATACACTTTGAATTTCTTCAGCATTGATTTTTACCTCCTAAGTTCTCCTATCCCTCTGCGACAGTATCAACTCTCCCTTTTTAAAAGCTTTTGCCCATGTTATAAGCCATTGAGCCTTTTTAACTTACGAGAGATTATCATCAATTTTTCCTCAGAAAGAGATGAGCTCTTTGGACAGTTTCTGCATCAACCAAGTGGGCCAAACTGCTGACTCCTGGAAGGAGAACTATGGTCCCTGCAGATCCATGCAGTGTGCATGATTAATGATATAAATGTAGAGCATTAGTTCATACCTAGCCAAAATGAATGCTGAAACACACTATAGCTTCAATGACTTCCGTATGCTATCATAGTGAAAGTCAGATGCTGATTCCAGTCCCTTTTGTGCTGTTCTACAAAGGTACGCAGCTAAACTCCTCTTTTGTTTGAGAAGCTTCAAAACTGCAGATTCCTGACATAAATTTTCTCTTATGCCTGGGATGCCACAACTAGTGAAGAACTAATCAGCCAGAAGTTGTGCTACTGTCAGGCCTCTTGGTTCCTTGCTTTGTGGTATCTTCGGCCATCTCAAAAAACTGCCTACTCCTAACACTTAGCATTGACTGACAGGCTTCTCCATCAGCAGCCATGTGCCTCACTGCTGCTCTCAGCGATACTGTAGCCAGTTGGAACTATCTTTCTCTTGGGAAGAAACTTCTTTGCTGTACAACCTGCGTGCACAGCCTGCACTTGCTTTCCATTTTCTCTGTGCCCTCCACTGAATAAAATTCTTCCTTTATGTTAAAAAGGGATTTCCCAGTCCCAAAATGTGCAACAGTTCAACAAACACAGCTGAATCTTTAACTGATACGTGTAGTTATCACCTGCTGTTTCTCCACACTCCTTGTTGATTCTGTATCTCATCTCTAGCTTCCAGACTAATACCATTTGCTATCATCATTTTGTTATTCAAAGATGATATTAAATTCCACATGCCAAACAACTTTTCATCTCACATATCACAATGTTCTTGTCTGGAAGCTTCTAACTGAACAGGAGATCATTCCAGCTGCCCCAGTGGATAAGCCATAAACATCCGTCCTTCTGTAAACTACATGAAAGGAGAAAATAAAACTTTTGAGGATACATGTTTCTTTGCCAATGTACTCTTTATGATTCCACTTATAATTGCACTTGCAATCAGAACTTCACCAAGGCACATAATCTGTCCTATCCTCAAACCCTCCCTCATACAAAGGACAGTGAAGATACTTTAAAGATTTAAGCACCTCTAAATCTCTGGATTTTGCTGAGTGGCGTAAGTTCTTTCCATACTACTGTGATCATCATCGAAATTTACGGTCTTTCTGTGTCAATATTGCCATGGAATCATAAACTCCAGAACTTGTATCCAGTACCAGTGAAAACAGTTTTGAAAGTGTTTTCAAAAGGGATGGGCAAAGGGAGAAGAACTCCTAAAATCTATTTCCAACACTGAAAACTAAAAAGTCTTACTCTTTTGCTAACTTATACAGCTTTTCAGCTCAAATAATTTTGCAGTGTTGGTCAATGCATAAATAAACATCTCTGATGTTCTGGACAAGTGAGTGCCTGTAGAGTTGACAGCTCTGTAGAGCTGCAAGTTTCTTATGTTCAGCAGAAACTTCCCAGTCACAGTCCGTGTGTACAAGGTAGAAGACCTCTTTTGGAAGCAACTCACTGTCCACAGGAGCCATTCTTCCTCCTGTTCTGCAGAACACAACATCTGTTGTGTTAAAAATGTTTCTTCCAAACCCAGGTCATTTACCTTAAGTATAGCAGAAGAATCGGTGGAGACACAGACAAAGTGCCGGGTCCTGCACTTTGGCCACAACAACCCCCTGCAGCGCTACAGGCTGGGCACAGAGTGGCTGGAGAGCAGCCAGGCAGAAAGGGATCTGGGGGTGCTGATTGACAGGAAGCTGAACAGGAGCCAGCAGTGTGCCCAGGTGGCCAAGAAGGCCAATGGCATCCTGGCCTGGATCAGGAACAGTGTGCCCAGCAGGATCATGGAAGTGATTCTTCCCCTGTACTTGGCGCTGGTGAGGCCACACCTGGAGTGCTGTGTCCAGTTCTGGGCCCCTCAGTTCAGGAGGGATATTGAGGCGCTGGAGCAGGTCCAGAGAAGAGCAACCAGGCTGGTGAAGGGACTGGAACACAAGTCCTATGAGGAGAGGCTGAGGGAGCTGGGGTTGTTTAGCCTGGAGAAGAGGAGGCTCAGGGGAGACCTCATCGCTCTCTACAACTATCTGAAAGGAGGTTGTAACCAGGTGGGGGTTGGTCTCTTCTCCCAGGCAACCAGCAGGAAGACAAGAGGGCATGGTCTTAAGCTGTGCCAGGGGAAGTTTAGGTTGGATATTAGGAAGAAATTCTTTACAGAGAGGGTAATCAGCCATTGGAATGGGCTGCCCAGGGAAGTGGTGGATTCTCCATCCCTGGAGATTTTTAAGATAAGACTGGATGTGGCACTTAGTTCCACAGTCTAGTAACCACAGTGGTGTTGGATCAAGGGTTGGACTTGATGATCTCAGAGGTCCTTTCCAACCCGTCTGATTCTGTGAGAACAGGAGAAAGAAATACTGTGGACTGTCTTTTTCACTAGGTACTGACCTTGTCCCAGCCAAAGATCCCTTGCTCTGAATTGCTTCCAAAGTTTTTCTGGAGGTTAGTGTACTTTTCTCCACACCCTTTGGACCTGCTTGACACTATCTACTTCTAACAATTAAGGTGAAAAGCAAGTACTACAGCATTAAGGATACTATTTATTCACTGTAATAAACAATAATTCTTTTAAGATAAAACTATTAATTTTGGATGATAATAGCCTTACAAAATATGGTGCTGTTGTTTTGGAATTATAGCTAAAAACTAGCTGAAGGCACATCTCTGTCTCTACATGTTTCTTTAAAACTTATTCCCTTTTTCCTTCTGCTGAACAATGAACAAGCTGTTTACATGGCAGGTTTCCATGGTAACAATCTTGCATGGGGCCCACATGGTACAACTTATATCTCCGTTAAATCAAAAAATATCTTCTGCTTCCTAAGCAGAAAGTCCCTACTCTAGTTATTCCTCTGTTAAATCCACAACATGGTCTCAGAACACAATCAGCATGAACTTGTATGTGGTTGTTTTCCCTCTTTTTTTGCATCAGTTTTCTCCTGTTTCTGTGCTTACCAGATTAATTGTTCATGTTTTGTAATGCTAGTTTGCTTTGTTTTTTTTTCTTTTCATCATCTGTTCTTTGTCACTCAGGCTCAGCAAATGATGAAAACTCTGATTCTGTTTCAAATCAATCTGAACTTTAAAAGCAAAAAATGTACTGAGTCTTCAAATAATATTCAGTCATTCCATTTTTTGATTTTTTTTTATTTCTTTACTGGAAAGCTACTACAAGATACCAATGTCATTACGATAGTTGCCCTGGAGAACAGAACAGCTTGCTGACTGCAAACCAATCCTCCACAAATCAGCTCTTCCACGTTGATTACAAGTTTAAAGGGTATTTTCATAGACTATCTGTAGAACAAGTTTGCCCTGCATTCATTGCAGAAATAGCAAAAATCCAATGCAATGGTTAATTTATCTGCTCCTTTAGCAGTTCTAATTCCCACTTACATTCTACAGACTCCATTTTCAAGTTCAGTTTTCCCAGTTTTGCAGTGGACAACTTCTATGTGCATTTTAGAACAATTCTAAGTTTTATTTCTCCTCCATTTTTTTTTAGCATGTCTCATTCAGTAACTAATTGATGGCAAGATGGAAATATTTCATAGAACCAGTTATACCTTTTACTAGACCAATTTCGACTACTGCTACTCATCTCACAGACCTAAACAAAAACTCAAGGCCCTCCTTGTACCTCCAAGGTTTGACTTTCGGTCAGGAGTAATTTTTTGAACTGTACTGTGAGTTCTTAATATATACTAGTATGGCCTGGCTGGTTTCGTAGTTTTGAAAAGCATTCTGCAGTCATCTTTCATGACACTTATATTTAACTGAATTATTTCTTAATCTTGGCACTTCAGTGAATTTTTCCTGTTTTATAAAACACAGTATTTATTTCTACTTACAAACAAATACAATTTTTGAGATCAGAATCTCTTTTTCCATTGTCTTTTAAACATAGAATTGTTCTCCAAGAGTTTCAGACAAGCAAATTCTGTTGTAGCTGTACCATCTTCTGATTCCTTTCAATAAGAAAATATTCCATTTCTGTGGCAGATCTTACAGATCCCCAGAGTGTTTTGGCTTCTTTGCTTTACCTTGATTGCAAAATCCAATCACTATAAGACTCTGTGGTATCTGTGTGTTGTAAGAATGCAAGCATCCTTGGGTGTCTCTATCTTCTTCCTCTCTGTAGCTCTTAGTATCCAGCCCACTCAGATGATGGCTGTTCCTGACACATATATATCATGGCCTTACAGGAGATCTGATCAGCTGAGGCTGAGCATAAATTCTGAAACTCTGTCAGAGCCGGGCTACCTGGAAAGGCTACCAGAAGTCCTCCTTTCTGCTGCTTTTCATCACCATACCTATAGAGTACAATGTAGTCAGCTCCCCTGGGATTTTCTATTATCTGAGCTGGGAAAATCTAAGTCTGCAGGATGCACAAAGTAAAAAAATCATAAAGATTAGCAGTTTCCTGACAGGTTGATTTTTATGTCCAGCCATTTACTTTACTTCCACAGTAGCCTATGTTTCTGCTTACTTGCACATGCTGATTCTCCTGTTCAAGTCCTCATTGAAGGTTATTTTTGTTAGCTACTTCCAAGTTTATCCAAGCTTTTCTGGCATCCCTTGTTTCATGGAAGGCCTTCTGTCCAGGTTTTCAGCAATCAGGTTGATTGTCATCCACTGATGACTTGCCAGGTTCATTCCATTTCCAGATGGGGAACACTGCAACCAGACTTCTCTCTCCATCTGGACTTTTTCAACTTGCTGTCCCAGCAAGGATGCAATTTTTGCTTTCAGATCATCTTTCATTCCTACTTGTGAAACCTTTAGGTTGTTTTTTTTCTTCTTTAGTGGAGGGTCCCTCTCTTTTATATCGCATTATAATTCTTTCTGCTTTCATTCTAGCCTTTATTTTAACTGTAGCCTCCTTTGGTTTATGAGACCATCTCCATTATTTGCTCTGTCTCATCAATAAAGTTAAGTAGCTCAGCATTTATTTCTTTGGAAAATGAATTTTGCTCTGACATTTATGGCAATTCATCTGACCTGCTGAAAGCTGTTTTCATTAAGAGTAGAGCTCATGATGTGCATTTCTGACAAAGCTCACTATCTTGAAAGGGCAAATACAGAGATATGGAACTGGAATGGACTACTTCAGTCATCAAGATTTGCCAACTGCATCCCAGAAATTCATCAAGCTCCCTCTCAAAGTCATTTATATTTCTTGCCTGCACTGGTCCTACTGTAGGTTGCTTCAGAATCTCCCTATTCGTTTTCTAACTTCCTGTCAAAAGTTATTTATTTAAAGTTATGTAAGTTAGTTTAACTAGTTCTCATGCCATTATTGTTTTTCTAACGTGTTCTCCCTCTCAGGGTCCTTGATCATGTTTTTAGACATGAATTGTATCTCCCGTTATGATTACCTCTGTTAAATTAAGTCAGATTCTTCTTACCTCACAGAAAACAGTGTCTCCTGTTCCCTAATCATTAGACAGAAATGGCTGTTTATTATTTCTTATAAAATATCCTACCTATAACAGTCCAAATTTCCATTTGCTCTTTTCATTCATATAAACGGTGACTCCTAGGCTGCATGAGATCTCTGCAGCTTGCCACCAAGCTGAGGAATTTATATGGTAGCTCAATAATTCTTTTAGCATAACTTATCTTCCTCCAGATTTATGCACTTAACTGTTGAAGATGGGAAGTCTAGAGAAATCCAGTTGAATTCTTTGGTGCCCTATAATTTACTGCAATTTGGAAAATCCAGGGCTATTACACTTCCACTGTTTATCGAATGATATACCTTACCACATTTTGCAAGGATGAATGTATACAGAAACATGTAACTGACTTCTTTAATGCAACTACAAGGCCTTTGTCGTCGCTACCCATCAGCATATAATAACAAAGAATAGGATGGAGTTAAATTAACAGTGGGAAATTGAAGGCTGGACATCAAGGAAACTCTCTGAGAGAGTTTATATAGAGGTTTTGGAACAGGTTCTCATGGGAAATGATGGAATCCATACTTCTTGGCACATTTGAAATTAATATGGGCAAAATATTAGAATAGAAATGACGTAACAGAACAATCTTGCTTGTTTCACAAAAGGACTGGATGATTTCTCAGCTCTTCTCATTTTGAGCTCGAGAATTCCATACCAGCCATACTGAACAAGTACTAAATACTGCTAGGCGAAGAGAAATTTCCTGGGGTGTACCTGTACAACGTTGGAATTAGAAATACCTTCTACAGCAGGACTTTGGCCAGTGAAAATTTACGATTACTTCCCTGCCACAGCAAAAATGTGTCAGTGACTCATTTTTATTACACATTAAGCCCTACAAGCATTTCTGTCAGCGCTGTACAGACACCTGCCCTCACTCCGGAATAGCAGGAGCTCCAAGGAGAGTATGCTGTTTTGTCTGCTCCTCTTCCTTTGGCTGTGTCACATTCAAGTACCAAACAGGCCCATGCCTGTTTACTCAGTGTGCTCTGATAAGAGCATAACCTGAGGCTGTATTTTAGTGTTTCAGGATGGTTTGAAATTATGTGGGAACAGTTTTGTAAATACACAGGGAGAGACCTTGTCAAACAATCAAATTGTTTTTACAATCCAACCCACTCAATTATCACTGGGAGTAGATATAAAAACAGACCCACTTAAATCAACAGAAAAATAGTACAAAGAAGATGTAAATCACTGGGTGGGGGAAATGCACCACATACTTTTACCTCTGAAAACAGAGGATAGAAGTACAGTCACATAAAAGCGGGATGCTCTTTTATAATATAGAGAAAATATGCAGTAGTAATTTTCTGCCTTCCCTTTCCCCTTCTACAACCTCTTTTCAAGAGGTTTTAACCCCCATTTTTTTAAGCAGATTAAGCACAGTCTGTTCCTTACTAATTCAGTTCTATATTCTACAGTCTGTTCACCAGATATTTGTTTGAAAACCATAATGCAGTACTGTACCATTACTAACAATGTATACTGTATCATATTACAGGGAAGGTTTGGGAAGGTTTGGGAAGGGAAAGGAAGGGAAAGGGAGGGAAGGGGAGGAGAGGGGTCATCTTATCTTCACATCAACATGTGAAGGCCTATTTTCACTGAATACATTTTTCTTGCACCAACAGAATTGTGCTGTTGCAAAACATCACCGAATTTTATCCTGAAGTGAAAAGGGAATGCCTCACAAAAGCAGAATTAAGAGGGTAACATTAAGTAATATTATCAGGTATCAGATTTAAAAGAAAATACAGAGCTTTTCTCACAGTGCCAAAGTTAACTGCAGCCCGAAGTAGAAATGGTTCAGAAAGTAAGTAGCTTACTTCATGGAAGATGGGTACTTCAGTAATTATTACAGAAAATGATCCAGACACAAGCTCCAGCACTGGAAATTGCTACATTTCTGAAAGCTGATTGCTGAAAGCTGTTTCTTACTCTCCTTCATAAGCATCCTCTGTTGAACATTATCCTTTTATAGAGCACATTGTCAAACTTTGGTCCAACTCCATAAAAACTTCCTTTGTTGTGATATGAACTGTGCTCAAAGCTGTGCCTATTTTCCTTTTTTTTCCACCAGCCCAAGGTACCTGTATTCTGCAAGGCTGCACTTGTGCAGCTGCAGGGCTGCAAAACATGCTCAGCTCAGTGTGGACAAATTCTGTCCTCACATACCATATATTCTAATGTTTGCAGCTCTGGAAAGGAGTTTTCTGGCATAGAAAATAGTCTCATGTGGAGCCAATTTGCTTGTTTACTGTGAAATAATTTACTTTCTTTGAAAGATTAAAAGATAGGCTTTTTATGGTTCATGATAAACCTGGGCCTGAATCAGAGCAGAGGGCTGCATTCCCTGCATTCCTCACAGGTCTCAAGGGTGAGTCGTGGTATCAGCTGCAGAGGAACAGCACAGAGCCCTGAACCCAGGCCTTGGCACAGAGGGGGTAAAAAATACTTCAAACATTGATACAGATGCCCTTAGAAGTTTTGTTACAGTCAGATACAGTAATAGCCTTAAATGAACCAGTAGCTGGTTCATTTAACATCTTCAAAACAGTGTAAGTCAGCATGAGCTGTGAGGTTTTGAAAAACATTTCCGCCTTTGAGCTAGTTATTTGGGTCCTCAGCTGAACACTTCAGATGTGGTTTCATAACTGACTCCAACAAACCTAAGACTGTGGTGTCTAGGGAGTGGATGACCCCATCTTTCTGCTCTCCTCTGTCTGTGCTTTCAGTCATGTGGCTGCGCAGTGATCTGCATCCACTAATCCACCCAAAAATTAACAACTACCTTTACAGGGCTCATTTTAAGTCAGATTGCAAGGGAGCAACCACTACTGCCGATGCAAGGGAGGTGATGGGAGTCAGTAGTCAAAAGCAGGACCACCCTTTCAGCAGCAGTAGAAATGTTACATCTACTTATGCCAATTGTGAAACAGCACCCATAGATTATCTCTAGGATGTGCCTCTAAAAATAACAACCTTGCCATAAATCCTCTCTCTCTTTATAAAAGCGGCTAGTACTGCTCTTCTAGACAAGCCTTAAAGACTTTAAAGTTTCTTACGATGGCCAACAAAAAATAATAGTTGGTTTTGAAAATGATCTTACAAGATTATAATGCAGATGAATATAAGAAACTTCTAATTTCCTATTTCTGTACACATGTATTTCCCTATCGCCCTTTGATTAATATTGTGACATAGAGCAACCTGTTTTGTTATTATTTTCATGTAATTCTGAGCCCTTTTAGGGAACATCTGATCTGAGTGACCTCATCGTAAATATGCGTTACGATGTTTTTAGTCAGCTGCAGACTTTACTGTCAATGTGCCAATAATGATTTGAGTTCCTAAGATGACTCCAGAGATAAATGACTCATTTTATGTGATGGAAATAACTTTCCTACAGGGTGTTGGGAGGATGCAATAAAGATCCCTCCAGATGTTAAAATATCAGAAAAAGTAATTTTTTTTTCACAAAGCCAGATACATGGACTTGTTATGAAGAACTGTGTATTAGGAGGGAAGACAGATTTCCCTTCAGTAAGCCAATAATTTTAATCATACGGCATTCCTAAACAACCACAAACTCTCAGCAGCAGCATTGACAAGCTCAAAAACACATATTTTGATGCACTGGATGTCTGTCTGTGACTCATTTTCCTTTTCAGGGGTATTTGGGTGGACTGGAAAAATGCATCATAATGAAAGAATTGGAGATGAGGGCCTAAATGTCAGGTGATGTGCTTCCTCACAACAGCAAAGGCTCAGTGCATACCAAAATAATGTCACTTCCACCTGTCAGAGGGAGGAAGAGTTATGCTCTTATCAATCATGCATGAAATAAAATCAAGTGTCACCATACTGATATCACTAGGACACTCTTTAACATAGCCCATATTTTGCCTTAGTGTAATCAGTGGCAGGTGGTTGCTTAATTTCCATAGGTCTCCTATGATTGATGATAACTGTGAACTTTAAATAGATTGCCAAATCAGGTCCATTTAGGGGTAGTCAATGTATCTCAGGTTAAAGCGGCACTGCAAGACACTCCTGGTCTGCTGGAACATACCCAACATAGGAATGGGCTCTGCAGGTTGTATATTACATCCAAATAAATATGTGGGTTTTGGGAAGCACCGTATGAGGAAGAAGTGACCATAAAAAACAGAAAAAAAGGAGATAAAACCAAGGCAAAGAAAAAGAAATTCTTTGCATCGGCTCTCATCATTCATATTGGCTCAGACAAGAGTTAACACTTACATTATTTACTAACAGGTGGCATTCATTAGAAAACTACAATGAAATAGTGGGCAAAAACCAGGGAAGTACTCATTCCTCTTTGAAAGAGGCTTTTTCTATCTTCTTTTGTTGTTGTTGTTTTTGTTGCTGCAACTAATTTATATATTTATATTTACAAAGTAAGCCAGTTAGCAAAAATTATTTTATGCTCCCTTGCTACTATAACAACAAAACGAAATCCAAGTTCCTGCATGATGTGACATGTAAACCATTTGTGCTGAAGTGACTGCCAGAAATGGATGGAAAGTTTTATCCTCAAGAAACAGTCAAATAAAATGCTAGCACAATATAAAATTATTTACTGATAGCAACTGCAGGATTTTTTGTGTCTTCTCTTTTTAAAAATCTATTTAGCCAGGCCTAATATTCAACAACTTAGAGCATCAGCAGAGAAAGTGATGCATTTTCCCATCTAATGTTGGGTAAATCTGAAAACAAGTGGTTTTTTTTTAAAAAAGGAAGCCATAAATCAATTTTGTTGGAATCTCATGAGGGTAAAAAACCCTCAGTTGCACTGACACCTAAGGTAAAGCACACATGTTTTCAAAGAAAATACTGTAAGTGTGTTACAAATGCTTAACATTTTGCCAGTCTCACTCAAGGTCCTGATACAGGCCAGGTTTTAAAAGCTGGACAGTCTCAGCTCCACCTAGATGCTGTGATCACAACTGTGTGTACTTATCTCACTTAACATTCTTGCATGCAATGATTCAGTTTCATTTCCTTTCTTTGAGGCAGTTAGAAGTCAACAGAAATAGACAAATTTTTTATAATACAACTTCAGATTTTCCAGACAACCACTTGCTCCTTTGCTCAGAGAAAGGTAGAACTAAGTGCCTATTTTTCTGCACTAGGAAAAAAGTGACAGTTCATTAGCTTTTGGTATCAAGCTCTAAAATTACAGTCACATCAATCCACCTCCTCTGTCCTACAGAGCTTCTCTGTTACCACAAAGCCCATTCAAAATTTCCCCAAGGGCCAAGACCAACACTTGAAAAATAGTCTAACTTTGTATGAAACCAAAAGCATGCCTTATTACTCACCATCTGAGATACCCCCGCCCGACCTCATTCTTTCTACTTGCTGTTATTTCAGACCCATATCAGCTCTCAGTCTGAACACAGCTGGGAGCAGTGATCTCCACCCTGCCCCCCCAAGCCTGCGTAACATTAGTTTAAATCTTTTACTCATTCACTGATAGAAATATCAAGAGGTTTCTTTAAATGACAGCAATATGCCTGGACGACCAGTCTGCCAGAAGGATTCTTTAGCATTGTGTAAATAACTGGCTGTTAGAGAGAGACTCCTTTGAAGTTACCATTTGCAGCACCCAGAGCACTTGGGTTGGATCAGTTTTTACTAGATTACTTTCATGGCAAGCTCTTTTTTCCCATCTGAAGAGTTTCTTTGTGAGCAATGAATGAGGATGCATCTTGGGAATGATCTGATACTTCAAAAGATGATTCTTGTAGTTTATCTTGCAGTAAGCCTCTATTCTGAAGGAAACGCTGCAGAGCCCTTGTATCGATCACAGTTACAGCATGTGCAATGGGCCTTTTATCACTGGGCTGTCTGCACTATCATTTTTCAACATATTCCAAAGCAAATCCTTGCAAGCTAGGATTTTATTAACTGGTATATGTGTAGATATATGTTGTGGTTTATAATGCTATGGATTTTTTCTGCCAACACGTCAAAACAAAGCTGGTCTTGCTGTAGTCAATGAAAGTTTACTCACTGCCTGGTGAATAACTACAATTTACACTATTTTAGGAATGGTAAAATCAAGAATGTCTTCAAGTTTAAAACCCAGAAATTTGGGAGTTTGGTTTATTGGATTTTTTTTTTAGTTTCGTTTTCTGTACTGAGTTTCATTGGAATTCAAGAAGAATTTGCACACCCAAACAGCTAGACCAAGGTAAAAGTTAAAATCAGAAAAGAAAAATCGATGGCTAATACACATTTAGTAAAAGTTTCTGTCCAGCACTCAGTCTGTAGAAGCAATGAAGACTGACATTTAAAACCATACCACATTTATCATATTCTAAGCAACACTCCCCTATAGGTTTCTACATACCCAAAAAGTTTATTTTGAAGGTGCTAAACACTAAATGTGTTAAAACCAATGCATTTTTAACTTAAAAATACATGGCAAATGTGGTTTTTTTGTTGGTTTTTTTTTTTTTAAATAAAAAAATAATGATACACTAAGTTCTAGATGTGACAGCCATTATTCATGCCTATGCCTAGATATTTGATTTATCCTTTGTCACTGAATGATTCAATTATTTTAATATTTTTTAGCATAGCTGCAATGACACCAGAATGCTTATGTAAACACAGTACAAACTTTCATGTAGATAACCCTTTAGTCTGAACAACTCTTGTTCACAGCAACACCAAGGGTACTAGCTAACGGGTTTTAAAACATGATTTCTATCATGCAAGTATTGGATGCTTGAGCCCATGTACATCCTTCAGAAAGTAATCCTGGCAATGTTCTCTTACAAGCCGGTCTTTTGCCATGGTAGATGTACTCTATTTCTTTTGACCTTCCTTCCTATGAAGGCTACATCATCATTGGCAAAATCCTGCTCAGTTCTGTAGATATTTTCTCTTATTTTATGAAGAACCTTCGAAAAACATCCTGCTGGAAAACTTACAATATTCTGCAATTTTAGCTTAAATAATTTTATGGATCAATTGAAGCTGCTACTGATAACCGGGAAACAAAAAATGACAGCAATTCAGGAAGAACCATTCTCTCCTTTTCTTCAAAGCTCTGTTTTGAGGTACTACATGATCAGTCTTCCTTGATCTCCGCAGACAGATTCTTTCAGCTTTGGATTAGACTAAATCCTACAGGCAATGAAAAAACCTAGTCCCAAAACACAGGTTTACATATGCTTTATATGACAAGGACACTTTCCTATGCTTAGCAAAATGATGATACAATTTTCTGTTGCTTCCTGCCTTCATTCACACTGAAGGTGTCCATAATTGCATCACATAACAATGGGAAGACCCTTGCAGTAACTAATAATAAGAATAAATTGCTTTTTATCAACATAAGCCAGTCTCATTTCTACAATACAATGTAAAATGCAAAGGGCATCCTTTCAGTTTCTTTTCTCAGCAATTCTCCATTTTCTGTTGTTATCATAGGTGATACTGTCATGGTGATTGTGATACTCAGAATAGAAAATGGAAGCAAAAAAAGAATCATGAGCAGGCAACAAACCTAAATGATACCCAACATGCACGCAGCATGGCTGCTCTTCAACATGCTTCAGAGATGCTGTCACAAGCTAACAGCAGCTGACTCAGGGGCAGGGCCAGCAAACATGGAAATGAGGTCAAAAAGCAAGGAGCTGGCAGGGCATCTCCAGCATTAATGCAGGAGAGGGCTCGACCTTCTGTGAGTGAGCTCATGTCTGAGCCAAGGACAACCAGGAGAGCTGCCGGGAGAGTGGCAATAGTGGCAGGGGTCCTAGGGATACTGGGCATGCTCTTGAACAGCTAGCTTGGGAAATAGCTGTGATTTTGGCTGCCAGGTCCACTTGAGCTTCCTCTAGTACAGCCCTCTTTGGAATCTTTCAGTATCATATGGAAGGAAGCACTGAATCCATATTCACAGCGGTGGAAAAGCAGACCATGACAGTGTGGCATTTTCACAAGTATCTATGGGGGGTTTTTTTGCAAGATACCTGGGGATCAGCAAGAGCTTTATCTTAAAATAAGTATTTCAGAAACTTCAACCCTACCTGTCTGACTTTATGTACAAAAGAAGTCAGTATCACTACGGAAGCTTGACTGATGGAGTTTCAGAAAACTAGCACATACCTGTCTTTCAATAATCAGTCACGATTTAATTCAGAGCCAGTAATCAGTAATTGATTACTTGTACAACGTAACCACAACAACTTCAATCCTGGCTGGAAAGTAATTGTTTTCAGAAACACAAGTAACTTCAGTCGTGGAGACGGTTCCCACTGCTAGGAAAAAAAAAAAAAAGCCTTGAGAACTTACCACTGAGGTAAGAGCCATTTGAAAACTGTAGATTCGTGCAAGGCCAAAGTCAGCTAACTTTATCTGCCCATTGCTGGTTACAAGGATATTTTGAGGTTTCAGGTCCCGATGCACCACACGATGAGAATGCAGAAAATCCAGTCCCCGAAACAGCTGAAGCATCATATCCTACATATAAAGAAGAAATTAATATGCAATTATCAAGACAAGGTGCTAGTCAGACAAGCAAGCTCCCTGTCGTAATCTGCGGAACTAATTTACTAAATATCAACTTTAATATGTGCACAGGAGATAAAACCAACTAATAATACAAAATGGACAGGATGTTGTTAAAACCAACAGACTTGAACAGTTATTCTTAGTGTATTGTTCCCAGCTGAAATGAAGCTAATTGACAGAAGAATAAAGATTAGTCAATATACTTAAAAGAAATAGCAAAAGTACATCTGTAAATTTCAGGAAAACTTCAAAACAGTGCTATTCAAGTAAAAAAAATACATAGCGACTTTTTATTCTTACCTTTAAACCACACACCATTTTCCATCTCATTAGTTTATGCTTTGTCCTGCCCCAGCAAAGTGAAATTTGATCACTGATTTCAACAGGCACAAAGATCTGTTTCAACCAGAAAAATCATTTAAATGACAAACTTCCCCGGAGTTAATGTTATAGAGCGAAAAAGTTCACTTGGCAAAACCTGTTGTACAGAATTTACTGAATAGGACAGAAACCATTTTTAGATGAATGTTTAGCACTAAATTAGTGTAGTAACAATAATTAACAGCTCTCATTTTTCTTTCTGTTTCTGCTAGGAGATACAATCTTCCATGACATTTCCACAGCTGAAGGAACTATTTGACCTACACTCATGTTTTCACATTAATCTTAGTAATGTGAAAAGAATGAACCAACAGACTCAAAACTAAATACTAGAAATCCCCTGAATTCCAAATTAGAATGATAATGTCAACTTGAGAATTATATTTGCAAAACAGGCAGTTACAAGAAGATGCTGCAACAAGAAAGAAACTAAACAGATCAAGTTTATTTTCTGTATGCACTTGACTTGAGCTCATGAAACTTTAGTTTTGTGTTTGCAGGTGACATATGCCCTTTCCATAAGCCATGGAGCAGGGTGTCTGCCAATCCTGTTACCAAAATGATCTTGGAGAGGGCGTGGCATGAAATATGAGAAAATGGAAGAAGGATAAATTGAAGTTGGTTGCTTTTGTTCTTTGCTATGGACTTGGGCATGTTTCAAGTAAACATTCAAGGCACTATTAAAAGGAATCATATCTGCAAATGGGTTTAAAAATAGCTCATAATATTCAACTTGATAATACTGCTTTAGTTGGATGCATTTTTAAGGGATACTTTACAGACATTGCTATATAATTTAATACAAAATTATTATTTTCCCGTAATGTTCCCTGATCATCTTTACAGAAAATATTATAAAATACATAGATATTAAGGTCGGAAGCTCTAACCTGACCTCTGATAAAAGACAGCCATCTCTGTATATAGCCTGCTCATAAATAAACAAATAAAAGTTTTTATTTGAAGACTCTGATGATGGAGATTCTACAATGGAGCTATGGATGCTGTGACAGCATTTAATTATTATCACCTCTGAAGGATGGTGGTAAATCTGGTAATTTTGATAACTGGTATAATACAGATTACATCTTTAAAACAAATAGACAAAGTGTACTTAATCCTCTTATATTTATGTTATTTTCCTTTTCAGTTCAGAAATCTGCGTAAGAACTACAACTACAGCTCTGTGGGTTTCAGTCATCAGTTGAATTAATACACGTCCCATCTGCTCACTTCCTGTCATTATAACTTATATCAGAATTCAACAGTCTTTGGATCAGTCTTGCACACTTTAATGCATGGTTATTTTAAGCATGAACTTAATTGTTTAACTGAATTTGGGCCTGTTTTTTTCTTTTTTATTCCAGGTAGACATAATATCAAATAAAAAAATAATTTAAAGAACTGAAGGATTAGTCAGTAGACCCTGGCAAGTCCCTTTTTGGTGACATTTATGCACCCTACTCATTTGACAAGTATGTAAACTCATTCCTGCAGTTACCAAACATATCAAGAATAATTTTTCCTACAACTGATGCTGGTTTTGTTTCGACTTTCTTCCTCAAGCACAACAAACACACTTCTGCTCTGTTCCCAGCAAGTTGCAAGCGACGTCTTCAGTTTCTAAATTCAGTCTTCTCCCAGGCACAGGTAAAAGAAGAAAATATTTGAAAATGGAAACTGGTGTATCTTTCCCTCCCTTCACAGGACTCAAGAGATGAATATCATTTACAGAAGCTCTTTTCACACACAGAAAAAATGAGATGTACTGCAGAAAAGTGTACCAGGAAAGTGTAATTTAAAAGGTGTTAGAAAGAAAAAGAAAAACTGAAGGGGAAAAATGCTGTATTCTCTCTTCCAGGAAATCCAGAGTTAGTCCATATAGGCTATTCGGGAGGATTCATTTTGGACTGCTGATGATGATTACTTACTATTACAGGTGTGAACAGATTTCAGTTTAAAATTATTTTGTAAAAACAGCCCGAAGATTCATGTGTATAAAGAAGAGCACCTGGATGTAAAAAGACTATTTGATATTTTTGATTAATTTTTGTCCTGTTTTTAAATTCTCAGCAACTTAGGAAAAGAGCAGCAGCCAAAATCACAACATGGGCTTATTATTCCGCATTTTAAATTAGAGAGTCCCAAATAGTACAGCTTAGAATTTGATACTTACTTGCACAAATGGGTTTTCAATACCAAAGCAAACAAAAGAGAGAGCTTTTAAATTGGTTTTTTATCCATAACGAATGATTAATTTTTTGCACATTAATTTTGTACACAAGCCTAGTCAAAAACCATTAGGCCTCACATTCAAAAAATGTGACTTCATTGTCTTGGTCAGCCCCTTGTAAGAAACATCAGACTGGGTCTGGGCTGTGTGCTTTCTTTGATACTGTAACTAACACCAGAAGATACTAACCTTTGCTAGCAAATTGGACAAAGGCCGTAAACCTGCACAAGCCAGATCACTACCTAATTAAATCAGGATAATTCCACTCATCTGACGGAAATGGATCCATTTCTATTAGTGATGAATACCCAGTATCATCTCAATTACCATGATCTAGAAGTAACTGCAAGACAGTCTTCATGTGCCTCAAGGATTAGTTTTTTCCATGTCTGCTTTTCCCTGAGAAATTTTCTGTGGTAGATAGGTATACTGCACTTTGGAATTACAGATAAAATCATATTTCAAAAGTTAATTAAAAAGTGATCAATTCTATTGCACAAACAAGAAGTTTCATGCCTTAGGAGATTAATGGAACAAACTCTAATGAGTCATGATCAAACCTCTGACGTCTATCAGATATTCTTTGGATATTGCATGTTTACAAACACAAGACACAGAATGTGCCTGTTGTTTCAGATTACAGATTTCTGTCATGCTCTAATATTACAAAACCTATGATGGTTGCTGTCCCTCAAGTTGAAGATATGTACTTTATCCCACTGTGCTTATGTTCAGACAATCCTGGCTTTACAATTTATTCCTTTTCAGGCTACGTTTTCAATGCAGTCTATGCACAAATCTGAAATATTTATATGGAACTCAGTTGAAAACTGAGCTATTTTGGGATGCAACAAACAAACACACTTTCTTTAGAGGCAAATATGTAGCTTTAATTTTTGTAAAAGCCTCATAATGGAAACAGGAGCAAAATTTGCTATGGAAATGCTGCATCTTTGCCTGTTCCACCATATATGGTATCGACAATGACCGCTCAGTTGGATATTTACTGAATTTATCAGCAGTGAAGTCAGGACCAAATAATGATGAACTTTTCAGGCAATACAATATTATGTCATGAGTCTCAATAATACACAGAAGTACATTCTGTATATTCTTCCTCTAGCATCAAGAAGGATGGGGCTAGTCCTGGGTGAGGCTGAGCAGCTGCTGCTGCCTTTGCCAAAGGGAGCTTCACAGCGCACATTTCCCCACTCAGGGGCAGCAGGAGCAGAAAGCCCTGGCTTCCTGCAGATTTCTGTCTCCACCTTGTCCTATCCCCTCTTGATTCTATGCTTCACTGACCCTCTTAAACCTCCTCCAGTGTCTGATCCATAAATCCCTTCCAAGCCATTGGCTTTCAAATACCACTCCGATCCTCTAAGAGTCACCAACCTTCTTGACTTCCAAAGAAAATATCTGTGAAATATCTGCAGTAACTTACTACTTTTTTAAGACCAGCCAGATTCTCTGGAGGAGGACTCTACCTGCCTAATCCAAAAGAGGATGGCATGGCTTTTGACCAAAAACATTCAAGTATCTACTCAAAGGAAAAAAAAACTGTGGAGTTGGTTGTGGTGTTGGTGCCTGGGCACCAGCAGCCGGGACTGCAGGGGCCTCTGTCAGGGGAGACCAGGGGCTGCCTCCTGCCAGACACACTCAGCTCCAGCCAGCTCCAATGATCCACTGCAGCGCATGGCTGGGCCCGTCTGCCAGGACAGTGGTGCTTCTGTGAAAACATAATTAAGAAAGGGCAGAAAAGGCTGGAGGAAAAGAGGAAAAGGGAACAGAAGGAGTGAGAAACAGCACAGGAAACACCAAGGTGAGAGGAGGAGGAAGAGAAGTAAGAGGAGAAAGAGGAGGTACTCTATGGTAGAGCAGATATCCACACTGCAGCCTGTGAAGGACCTGCACTGGAACAGGCAGACACTCCCAAGGAAACTGCAGCCTGTGGTAAGTATCTAGGCTGGAGCAGGCAGAACGTGTGAGGAGGAAGCAGAAGGAGAGAGGAGCTGCTGTGCACTGATCACAACCCCTCACATCCCATTCTCCTGTACTGCTCGGAGTGAGGACAGTCAGAAGTGATGTGTAGCCTGTAAAAAGACAGAGGAACGTCTTATTTGAACATCTGCCTTTTTTCACCACCATCTGAATTAGCAATTAAATATCTATCTTGACTGGTATTAAACTAAGTTGATTTTCTCCAAAATGAGTCTGTTTTGCCTATGATGTGATTGGTAAGCAATCTCTCTTTTCTCAGACTATGGGTTTTCTTGCTTCTTGTTCTTCTCTCTACTTTCTGCAGCTGAGGTTGGGGGAGTGAGCTCCTGGGTGGAAGTTTGACTGCTGGACTAGGCTAACCCACAACCCTGGTAAAGGCACGGATGCTACATTTTGTCTTGGTAAGGGGGAACACAGTAAGATGTAACCTGAAGGAAAACACCAAAGTAATATGACTTCAGAGGACACGTGCACCTGGAGGTAACATACACTTATGACTGGCTGCTTGTTACCTGAAGCTCAAACTTTTCCTCCATTGGCTACTATGTGAAGAAAGAAAAACCTTTAACCAGATTGGTCTTTGTTATGGTCACAGGACTTCCTAATACCAAATAAAAGCAACAGAGTACAGAGCCTTGTCAACTAGAACAAACCCTAAATTTATACTAACACATGCTTTGTATGGCTTTTTTCTTTTTTTCTACCTGCCTATTTTCCTCTTCCTGCTTAATTTCCATGCTAACATTTGTAAAGCACAACAATCTTTTGGAATCTCTTAAGGTTTCTGCTACTTTTCTAGGGAGTATCTCATGCAGCTGCACAACAACCTGCATCCTTCACCCAGAGTTTCTGTCTATCTTTAACTCATTTTTCTCTGTTTGCTGAGCAGAATGCAATGTCCCAATTTTGGGTGACAGGTGTTGGGATACTCATCCTGAACATTTCCTGTAGAGTGTTTGCGTAAAAGGCGACCACAAGTGTAAACAAAGGAGATGAGTTTTAGACAGCAACGTGTAATGAATCAGTCAAGGTAGTTTGATGAAAAGGCTCACTGCCTCTCACTGAAACAGAACCTTCCCTGAGTAAAAGCGGAGCAGGATGAGGCTTCCTTCATATCCTATAGGATTATACAGAACCCTCAACCATCATAATGCTTCCAATTTAAAGAGTGATTTTAAACATGATGGAATGAAAGTTTAAAGAGTTGTCACATTCTCTGGGGCTTATTTTTGAAGCAGAATAATTACAGCACTTCTATGGTTATGCTTTGTAACAAACAGTCAACATTAATTAATGCCAAAAAAACAATGGCATTCCTGAGGAATTACACAGTACAGATACATGAATAGCAAAAGACATGATTAATGTTGTTACACTGAATCCCAAAGGCATTAGCAATAATGTAGTGATTCCCTGTTAAATGCAGTGATTTTCTTTTTTAACTCTTGTCCTCACACTGTGCTGGGAACCTATCACATCAGCCTATCTAGAATGCCATGACTGTGATGGTGGGGGCAGACACGCAATCTGCCCCTGTCCGTGGAGCTGCAGGATGCTCCTCTCCATGCAGCTGTCTGGGTGCAGTGGCTGGGACACAGTAAGAGGCAGACAGATCCCTGCCCTTGTGCCCTGTTCCTTCTCTCAGGAGAAAGCTATTCTGCTTAGTCTCCCTGCAGGGCATTCAGAAAGGGGAGGAGGAAGCTGTGCTCTCTGCCTTCTCCTAACCACACAATAGCTTCTCACGAGTCATCCACGATCCAACTCAATATACAGGACATAGAGCTCTTAATTTTCCTTATATTGGGCAACAGTTTATCTCAGAGTAGTTCTATTGCTTTCCACAAAAGTATTCACAGGGTTAAGGGTCATTCCTTGTAAGAGAAGACTGCTGGGATATTCCTGTCAATGAACTACAGAGGACCAAGACAATGTGAACTTCACAGCATGTCCAATTTAAATATATGTTCATTAATTTGATAAAAGAACAATACAGTCAAATGATCCACTCACTCAGCCATATTAATCAACCTTACTATACAAGATAAATTGTTCATTTTCTGTTCACAGGGTAAAATGCTGTGCAGAGCAAAATACAGACAATTCATTTAGTATATTATTAATATCTGCCAAGAGCACGCAAGGAATTGGTGTAATATTTGTCAGTGTTTTGTATGTTGAAACCCTAACGGCAAACAATCTATTGGAAAATACTTAACATATATATATATTTTTAAATATGATGTTAAATACTGGTGCACTTGCCTCTGAATTGTAAAATTATTTTAATCATATCAAAGATATTTTAATACACTCAGAGTAGATTAAAAGATATTTTAAAATATATCCTGATAACAGTCTCTAATCTGTTTTAAAGTACTTTTGTAAGAAAGAAAACATAGATCATGCAATGGATTCTGGATTATCCAATTGTTAGGATGAAGAACCCTATGGACATGCACACTCACAAAAGTATGCATGTATGTATACACGCATTTTAATGTTTTGAATAATCCCATTAAAGGCAATGCTATGGTAGTCCACTGCAACAAATACTGAAACAAATATAGCTGTCTTCTTTTGTGTTTTGCTGGTTTACTGATTTTGTTTTGTTTTGTTTTTCTTAATGACTAGAACTGTTTGTGTAGGAATTTAAAAGATACAACACCTGAATGGGTAGAGTCTCTAAAACACTGTTTAGAAGGCTATTTTGGTTGCTATTGGAAGTAGTAAGGTAACCACGATTCGAAAGTCCTTTAAATTGCTGTGAAATACAATAGTCAGTCAATTAGTTCACAGCCAGACTAGTAAAACTGGCAAATGTCACTATTATGCACGGACGTGCCTGTGTATCGTGAACATTATACATCAGTCTCAGGCAAAAGTACAACAACTGTGCACAAGATTTTTGAAAAATGCAAAATTTTAACTAAATTATAGAGGTTCACGAAAAAAAAAGTTTTTGAAAAACTCTAAGGCTTAATTAACAATACTATTGCATTGCCATAGGTTTATGACTGAATTTTATGTACATATATCATAGCTTTCAGTATACTGAGGCACTATTTTCCTTCATGGTCGTACTCCCGTGCGTAGACTGAATTCAATTCATAGCCACCACAGCAGGTTTAACATGTTCTAATCCCCTTGCCGACTGTCCCTTCTGAGTTAGAAGAGAACCACTGAATTTGCACTGCTGCAGAAGAACCTGAACAAGCGTATTTTGAAGTGTTCCAAACACTCATCAAACACCAGAGCTCACCAGCAGCAAAGGCAACATAATTAAGACTAAAGACAACAGATGCACCTGACTGCGTTCAAGGAACTGCTCTGAGGAACCTCCTGTCTGCCCTCCCTGAGGGGACTTGGATTGATATTTTAGGGGTCATTAAAAGCTTCAGCCTAAGTACATATCTGTTTTACCACTACCTTAATAGTGCCAGATTTCCACACTGATCTCAGTACCTGCGAACCAAAGACCAAATATGACACGTCTACTTAACATATATGGGACACCTACGTACATATACGTGCCTGGATCTTTCAAGTTTTACTTTTTCCTCTGCTATTTTTCATATTTGATGAGAAGAATATGCAAGGAAATGAAATGAAGAATATGAAAGGAAACCTATATAATTATTGTCCTACTTACTTATGTTCAGTCAGTCAGTGTACCAAAAATTCCTATCAAAGTGGAATTACCAGACATGCAAATGAAACATACAGTATTTCCTATCTGGCTACTGGTGTTTGTAAGATAAAATACATGCAAATTCAATGAGAACAGAGGGGAAACTTGTTTTAACAATCTGACAGAAACTGGCATATGTGGCACTGTTAGCAAGACCTCTCCTGTATGTGAAAATTTTATAGCAAGTAAATGTGATGTTGTGATTAATAGTCTTTTTCACTGCTCAAACCTTTCCACTCTTTGTTCTCTGTAGAAAAAACAACAGAAGGCACAGCTCTTAACCGAATTTATGGGTCTGAGATGAGATAAGCAAAAAACCCAGATTTTTTTCCTGTATCTCTGGATGGTATCATCACAGTTTTGTACATCCCCAAATACTTTCTGGGAAACTTCCTTTCTTTTAATACAAGCTTTTTGTAACTGTATTGGAGACAGCAGTTTCTCACAGAGCTTCGTGGTTTGACAAGTTGTTACACACTCAGTTCTTTTATTCCTCATACCACCTAAAAACGAGATGAGGACTAGAATGAGCCAAGAAATCCCCCAAACTCTTTATTGCTTCACCCAACTGCTAAGTTTCATACAAATGACTTGAAATAGTACCTGTGATTTGTATGCATTGTCTCTGAAGCCTCTTCTAGCACAAGTCTAGAGACTGACACCAGCCCAAATTTGGTATTCAAGCAGGTCAAGTCGGATAGCTGGGGCAGAGCTGCAGTTTGAATACTGGAACACACTCCTCATATAATTCCAGCATCTTTAGTAATCATGTTTCTCAACAGGACAAGTCACATTCTTCCTTCGACTGATGTTGTGAGCCTCTTCTGAGGTAAAATCCAGATTTAAACTTGACTAACTCAGTCTGTTCTGGAGTGCTGTGCATACACCCCTATCTCTATCACCTCTCAGTAGCGCTTAGTACTTCCAGTTTTTAAAAAAGATTTTTGATTGCTCCTAATAGTATGTATTTCCTTCTCTCATTGTGGGACATCATTACCACTTCTTCTTCACAGTCTTTCTTTATGAATTCCCCATCTGTATTTTCGGATCTCCTAAGCTTATCATCACTTGTTGCAATCCTCGTGGAAGCTCTCCTGATGTAATTAGATAAATCAGTCCACCCAGAAAATCTACAAAGCTGGACGTGACTCCCCTTAACTACTTCAGTATGCTTTTGAAAGGAGTTCACAGAAATCACTATCTCGCTCCCCGCCAGAATCTACAAACTACAGTAAATTATCAATCACTGTTGAGTGGATTCTCCTCCAGTGCCTCTCACACCACTCCTTACAAGGAATGGCATCAACAGACCAATCCCCTTCCCTAAAGAAGAATGCTGCTCAAGCAGCTCTACAGCTCTTCACCAGCACCTTCCTGACACTGCTGGTCATTAATACCTCTCTAATTTACTCAAACTCCATGAAGGGTTAAAATATGGCATATGTTGACAGACAACACTCCTCACTAACAGGAAAGACACGTTGCTGTGGGGCCCAGATCTCGGCTTCTCCTTCCCTGCAGCTGTCTGTGGATAGCAGCTAATTGTATCCACTTGTTTAAGCTCGGGGATAACGTCTGGAGGGGACCCAGTGCCACAGGCGTACTTTTTTTTTTTTTAACGGTCATTTCCTCTCTGGTGTAACTTGCATGACAGCATGTGACAAGCAGAAATTAATGGGGACACTGCTGTGCCAATACCTCTTGAATTGCTTTGACACTGGCTGCAGGCTGCCTGCTTGGCCACGCAGCCAAGACCTCACATGAAATGTGGCAAGGGGCCCACGGCTCTATTCACTAACAAGCCAGCTGGTCAGTGATTAGAAAGCTGAAACAATGCTGTGCACATACATCAAGAAAAATGCTTTACAAACAGCTTCGGACTTAGGAGGTAAAGTCTCCCAGAAGAGTAAATCTGTAAATTTATCTTACAGACTGCTAACTTAGGCTAACATTAGAGATAACACGGAAGGACCTAGAAGATGACTGCCCTACTCTGTCACCTAAGCACAAGAAGGGCTAACCTGAGAACAAAGACTAACATCTCGATGTGCTCAAAATTACGTGCAAACAGCTTAGACCACATGGATTCTGGTCCAGAGGAGCATTCAAATTATGTAAATATACAGAGATTTATGACAGACTACTTTTCCTAATGGTCTATCAACAGCTTGGCAACATTACTGACATTTCTACAGAATTTCTCATTGGATTTGTCTGCTGTGTTTACACTCATTTGTTTATACACTTTGTTGTTGATACATAACAACAAAGGATGAGACTTCAGAAGTATCCCAGGGGATTTGGATGATCAGATCTCATACACCCAAGGCAGCTTTGTACCTTTCAGCCCAGACTTTTTTGAAAACTGTCAAATCCTTGGCTAGACACAAAAGAGTCAAGAAGATTGTTCCTTCAATTTCTCTCTTCACTTGCTTTTTTAAATAGTAGCCACTAAAAATGCATGGGCTCTTGATGAAACACCTGCATGGCAACAAGAAAGTAAGTTATGTTTTTTTAAAACTGAGAAAAAAAGCAGTCAAAAGGATCCTAGAGATCAAAAACACAACCATCACTTGAAATCAGTAAGACTTGGATACCTAATTCCTATGCCTTCTTGGCGATTATAAACTCATTCTAGCAATTTTTGTTTAATGGAAAACTTGTTTAAACATTGTAATACAGGCTTGACCAATTTCTTGACATATAACCAAATGTATTTTGTGGCATATACAGATACATAAGGGCTCAAGGCCCTGTAAAAGAGGCTAGACAGTAGAGTCACTTTTTTAAATCAGAAACTGGGGTTGAACATAATTTTGAGTGCTTCCATCACAAAAACTTTATTCAGCATAGTCATGAATGACACTTGCATGCTGAGGAAGCAGATGATCTCGTATTAGGCACAACCAAAGTCCAATGAAGTCATGGGGACTCTATCCATCAATTTTCAAAGACCTGAGCTTGTCCCACTGGTTTTTAATATTTCCATTCTCCTCCCACACTCAGTGCAACTAACAGGACCTTCAGAGAGATGCAGCCAACCTCTCTGAGACAAAAACGTCAGCATGACACCAGACATCAAAATACTGCTATTCTCTAAAGTTAGGACACTCTTCTAATAAATAGTTATCAGTTTTTATTAAAGGTGTGAATACAGAGGAAAGTAAGGAGGTAGTATCTTCCTAATCTCTCCAGGGAATACATAATAAATAAAAGCTCAGCTGTGTACTTTTAAAAAGTCACTTTTCAATTTTGGGGGGTTTTCTGGCTTGTAATGTACTTGCACAGAAGAAGAATCATGATGCTTGTCAGTGCTGTACAATGGCGCAACGCTGCGGTCTACTACTACCTGAGCTCTAGTCACAGGAGTGCACTTTACTTTGCTGCCTCTCTTGCTCCATATTATAAATTCAGGGATAATGGTTAAGTAATTCACGAATGTTGCATAGATTAACTGGTTAATGTTTGTTAAATACTCTTAAGAACTAGAATTTGCTTTCAGTTATAAAGCCTTAACAACTTAAAGAAAATCAAGGATATACAGAAGAGGAAAGATTTTTTTTTTAAATATAATTTATGGGTATAAATAAGCTTCAAGAAAGAGCCACGAGGGGACAGTGGCCTACTGGAACCAGCTTGTCCAGGAGCTCCAATCCAGTGACTTTATGTATAGTTTTGCAGAGCTGTTATAGCATTGTTTGAGCTGTCAAAATAGTGTTCAGGATGAGAATCTTACTGATACCTTACTACACCTAAATTAAAAGTAGGTGACAAGACAGCTGCTTGTTGGAAGCACTCAGCAGATTGAGTTATTCTCCATGTTTACAGCAGCAGCTCACTTGCAATTCTATTAACTTGAAGTAAAATAATAACAGCTCCTGAACCAAGAGCTTTGCAAGGGAAACAGGCAAGCACCTCTTCCTATACACAAGGCATAGAGAAGAGATTTTGCAAGAGAAATCGCGCAAGTGCACACAAGTCTTTTGTTTTCACTCAAAGCATGAGAAGTTTGCTGGTAGCACTAGACTACAGGAAAGGCTACCCATTCCATTCCAATTACAGTGTCTATCACTTTCTCTTTTCTTATCTTTTCTTTTACTTCTCTCTTCCCTTCATGAGCCCTGTTGCCCTTTGGTGCTCCATGCCCAGTTCTGACCCTTCTCATCACACCTGCACTGCACCCCATCCTGCTCAGCCATTTCTTCTATCACACAGTAGGGCCTGTGGTCCTACTCTACCTCTTTGGGCTGCTGCGTCCCACACGCCAGGTGATAATGAGCAAAGTAGATCATCATCAGATGTGACCTACTCGCATGCCTCATCAGCTCATCTCTGGATTTCAGACATAAGAAACTACAGCAGGTAGAGATGTGACTGCGGTGTTTGCTGTGGCTGCAGTGGTGGAATATGCTGAGTCTCTCCAAAGTGACATGTGCCATAGCCCTTCCAGTGCTGAGTAAAATGACACTGATTTACATTAGCACAAATTAGTTCAAATCTTGCCTTGTTTTCTTTTGAACACTTGCCTCATCCTAAAAAAAGAAGTCATCTTCAACTTGCAGTGACACAATGAACGATGAGCCTACTTATTTCCTACAGAATAGGAAATTCTCTACTTTGGGGATGAGGGGAAAGGCGTAATGTGAGAGTCAATAGTCGCCTTGAGCGGGGTGAAGATGGCCTCCAGTGTTTCACGGGCAGAGGATATTCTCCATCTTCCTTCATCTCCCCAAATATTAAACAAAACAAACTCTAACAGATTTTTAATAAAAAGCCAAAGGTATGTTCGAAGTTAGTGTGCAAAAAGAGCCAATCAATGGAACAAACTGCTTTCATGATGTGCCTTTTGAAAGGAAAGTGTCACAAATGATGCACTTGACAAATGCAGATTGTGAAAAATGCAATATTGCTTCTCAAAAGGGTAACCTGTGACAAGCAGGAAAGTATGCTACTGATTATGTAAACCAATTGGGAAAATAAAACTACCTATCTTCTTGTGCATCTTCACTGCAACCATTCATGGAAAACTTATGAGAATAAAAGTAGCTACAATGAAGACAACCTGGACCACATATGTCTGTACTTTGCTGAATCAGGTCCCAGGAAGACAAGTCTTTTGTTTTTCCTCTCAACAACAACGAAATAAATACAAATCATACAATACAATATCAAACTTGAAGTTATTCCAAAATTCCAGTCAATTAAGTAGAAACAAACTGTATCTTCAGAAGGGCACATGAGAGAGGCTAGGGATCACTATCAAAGGACTTCTGTTTTCTTTTGTTTATTAAATAGCAACTGTATTATTGACTGCAGCTTTGCAAGCTAGTGAGCAGCTGGGTGTAACACATTTCCATGCTGTGTAACCTCTCCTTATGCTTCGTTAGATTCCTTATCAGGACCAGAAGAAAAGAAATCTCTCTGCTATGCTTTTCCTGTGGCAAAGGAAAAGACAAGATGATGACTTTCCAGCTCATTTCACTTGTACAACGTTCTCATCAATCACCATGGCGTAGATCTTTGTTATTTTCATTGAAGGACTGTTCTTAGTTTTCTGTCACAATAAAGCGTGACTCCACTAATTAGCAAATCAAGGTTACCTCTACCACATTTGCAAAAGAACAAAATGTAAACATAAGGCTAAAGCTATTTCTGAAATATTTTCCAAGGCCCCAGCTTCATAGAGATAAACCTAAGTCAAGCTAGGTCTAAATTCCTTTATTGAAACAGAGGTTAAAGAATGAAACACTTAGAGCGGATGATGTAAGGAAGCTAAACTAACCATTTCATCAAGAACCAAAAGTTTTCTGCTTGTTTCGCGACTTTCTGCTCCAGAAACCAAGCAGAGAAACTGTGGTTTATTTTTATATTAAACTTTCTGTCAAGTATGCATCTCTCTGAAGTTTTGGTTCACTATAGCCCATGCAGCTTGGCCTCTATTCTCCTTTTCCTAGACTTCAATAAGCCCCATAGACATCAGCAGGAATTATGTGAGCAAACTAAAAGAAAGGAAGAGATATCTTCTTATCAAGGTTATCTTCTTATCAAGGCAAAAATGTAGTAAAAAGTGCTTGTAAGATGGTCTCTCCTCCTTTAACTTACTGTTTTCATATGTATCTTCCTTTTTGGTCTGTGTTGTTTCTCACCGAATGACAGTTATACACAACATACTATTGTAATAACAAGCATACGGCTCAGAGATCGCTGTCGACGTTCTCAAGTCTCAATTTAAACATTTTTATTTAAAATACATGAAAGGCATCTGTATACTCTTTCATTATCTGCGTTTTACATTGGTAATATCCCATGCATTCTTTGGGAACCATTTCCACTAAAATGCCGACTCTGGGTTTGGATTTCAAGTATTTCCTTTGTAACACTAAGGGAGGAGTATGTTACTGTCAAAATTTCTCTCTAAAAAGTCCTTGCTAAAATATTTACCCTGCTTGTCAGAACAGGAATATCTGAAGTTAATTCCAAATGAAAGGATATTTTAGAATGAATCATAAACTAGATGTTAAAAAAAGGCAACATGCTGCCATGCCAGTGCCCCTTCCCTGCTGTAAAACTAAATGAAAAACAACGCTGCATTTGCATCCACAGAATACTGTAACATTTTGGAGCCTTTTGAGATTCCCTAATTGTAGTTATGCAACAGAATTATCAGATCCAAAAACAAAGGACAAAAATTCAGCAGCTGAATTTACTGGCCTGGAAATCAAATGCTCTTAAGAGATGGCTAACATGTCTTCTTGGTAATTTTTGGCATTTGAAAGTTACGGTGCAACGCTTCCTATTGCACAGACCAGAAAATGGGACATTTTAGAATACTAAGAATTTTTATGGTGCTGTTTGTAAAGTCACGTATTTAGCAACAATGAAAACTGTTGAGCAGTAACTGTCTTTGCCATTTCAATTAAAGTAATTAAAATGGTAAATTTTATTCATTATTAAGCCACTAATTTATTAATTAATTAAGCCACTAATTTCAAAGGGCCCTTTATGGTATAAGACACTATTCAACATTAATATACACAGAACGTGATGGCATCTAATGACTTGGTCAAAATAGTAAAGTACAGCTGCTTCTTCTAAATGGGTATTCTCAACTGTCATCATTTTCAAAGAAGGCAAATGGGATAATCTGTGGCCAGCCAGAACAGTTAAGATATTAATGAAAAAAAATAAATAAACAAACCAGTCCACCAAACCTTGTGATCCTTGGAGCCCTCTTCCATTACTGAGTCAGTTTACCATGATGACCAGCTATGACACATTCTTGTGAATAATCAGGAGTCTGGTTCCAAAGGCACAGGCATTGCTTACACATAAGTTTTGAGAGAAGACTACTTCGTCGCTCTGACAAAGCATTTAAACACAAGCAAAACACATGTTTATGACTAATCTGAGACTATGGAAACAACAGTTTCAATTGTTGTTTGCTCTAACCTTGGAATTCATCAGGTCAGTAGCACAAGGTAACAAGTGATTCTCCTTTGTTAGCTCCTCTAATTCACAGTTTTTCAACCTCATTTCTTCTAATACTGGAGCAATCTGTTGACATAAAATTAAACAGGAGCTTAAGTGCTTTGCTGGAGCAGAGCCTCTGCTCCTTTGGTTTTTTACCTTTGAGGTCTGAAGTTGAACCAGAAGGTGCAGGTGTATATTACAGCATGATTTTAAATGTTTTCGTGTACTGCTGTAAGTGACAGTTCTGTATAACTGTGACAGTTACAGAGAAGTAAGAAGAACCTAAAACAGTGATGTTTATGAGTCTTTGGATAAGGTTTTCAAACCAAAAATGGACAGATTTCATCCAGGAGCTCAAACCTTTGTAATTTGTTTTTTTCTGAATGGCAAACTGTTCAGGCTTTGCATGAAAACAACGAAAGGCTGCTTGCTAACTGCTGCTAATAGCATTGCCCCACACTCACCCCTGGAGGAACCCAAAGAATCCCACAGATACACCACAAAAGGATTTGACCCATAGTTGCGCTCTGGAGTACCAACACTGGCAAATCCTACAAATCCATGTCTGCTTTATTAAAACCACAAATAAATTAACCATTTCAATTTTTTAAATATTTCCCCTTGCTGTTGCATGGAGAACAAACAACAAACTGTATTTCTGTTATTTCACTCATGTTTCCATTCTACATTTTCTGTCTTCTAGCAGCTGCTTGCAGGCTTACTAATAATGTGTGTCTTTGTTTGGACTTCTTAAAAAGAATATTCTCAAAATGGAAGGAAGCTCATTTTATTTCACTTTGAAACCTGAGAAACCTGTAACATGAACCATCCACTGATTACAGAGCATTGATACATATAAAGGAAGCAGTTGTGTAAACGTGTGAAGTGGCTGTGATAGGGAAACAGCAGAGCAGAGGAGAAGCACTGTTTCAGACAAATTAATGCTGTTGTAGGATCTGATTATCATAACTCATGTTTAACAAGGTATTGTGTAAAGGCCAGCCAAAAAGGAGGCCCTATTACGGTGGGCACTACACAGTCAAGGGTTTTCACACAGCCTCTTCCATTAAAAGCTCACAAATAAAATGGACAAGACAGACCCCAGGTGGAGAAACAGAGTGACAGTTCCATGATACTACATTTTTATGGGAGTAGAGTCAGGAAGGGATAAGCAAAATGGAAAGAAAAGTGATGGAGAGAAAAGTTCTGGAGGAAACAAAAGAACAGAAGAGTGCTTTACAGTGTGAATACAAAGCAAAAGTGAGGTGTAAAAATGAAGGTTGAAGTGAAGAACGGAAAAAAGAAAGGGCTGGACAAACAGGAATAGCACAGACAGAGAACCCTGAGTTGAAATCACTGAAAGCAGCTCTCAGTGTCAGAGGGTTTGGCTTTGGTTGCCTCAGCAGCTGAGTATAGCTGGCTGATGCCAGTGGCTGGTGTTTCTCTGCAGTTTCGTGCCTGATGGCCTGAGGACAGGAAGCGGGGAGGAACCATGTCTGCTCTGGTATCCACAGGGGCGGGTGGGATGGAGGCTTTCCATGTGTCCCTGATCTGACAGACTGAGTAGGAGGGAGAGGCACAGCCTCGGCTGGGTCTCATTTTATTCCTTCCCTATGACTGTAGCAGCTCAGCTGTATCTGGTGACGAGCCATTAGACTGACTCCTGGAATCAGCAGATACATATATACACGTGTCTGCGTGTGTATAAATATATATACATACACATGCATATATATGTGTGTGTGTGCACATGTATGAGTAGTGTGCCCTCATGTGTATACATGTAACAACAATATACACCAAACCACTCTCTAGGCACAGGAGGAGAACTGATGCTACCCCTTTGTGCATCTGTGTACTTCTGACTCTTCTCGAAGCATCTGAGTTGCCAGTTCTGGCCTTTTCTGGGCCACACCCGTTTTGAGAAAACGAACTTTGTACACCGTAGAGTGATGATCATCACGTTTCCTTTTCCCTCACTTAGTCAAGTAGCAGTATTTTTTCAACAAATACATTAAAAGGACTTTTACAATCTATATTCATGTATGTACGTGTGTTTATGTCCCTATGTATTCATAAATAACACAAAAATTCTTACAGCTGATTTTATGTTCTACACATGAAAACATCCAATACAAAAAAATTCTATCCCTATATATTTGCACGGAACTTTGTTCTCTGGCATAAGCTAAATACATCTGCTACGGAGGGAAAGAAATAAACACAACATATCTTGATTAAATCAATATGCCACTAAAGTAACACCCTTCAAATTAATTTTTACTGTGGGATACAATAACCTGCCTGTTCACTGGCATAAAACCAGTGCATACAGCTAATCCAAGAGTATTAAATTTCTCTTGGGGTGGAGTACAGAAAATAGTTTTATGGAAAAATAACTTGATTACTATATTATCTTTTATTAGTTATGAGCTGTCTGTGGCCAAGTTTTGAATTATTTTACACTACAGCTGTAAAATTGCTATGAATAAATACACACACTTCGTGAATATTGTAGTATAGCCAATCTGAGCTGCAATAACTTGGGTTGGCTGAGATAGGAAATGTATCCTGCCACAATGCTTCTTCTACCAGATCAGCTGAGTTCAACCCTTAGAATCTGGAGTTCAACAAGAAAAAACATGTTGGCCAGTTTTCCCAAATATCTACCTCATACCATCATCATTTGTGTGATTCTGCCTACTCTTCCCTAACTCTGTGTGTTTGTTTTGGGGTGAAGTACAGCTTTATGAGTGTACTGCATAGGGGATTGATTTCCTTCCAGTACAGAAACTACTATTAAGCAGTGATTCTTATCTGTCCCCACAAAAATCAAGAATGGCTCTTTGAATGTCTCCTCTTTATCTCACACCTGCTGCAGTCTGACCTTCAAATTACTTGTCAAGAGCAACATATGGCTTGTAAGCAGAATTAAGAACACGGGTAAAAATCCAAACATTGCAGTCTATTGTTCTGCCACTGCTTTACGTGCACCGTGAGCTGCAACAGCTCAGCTCTCAATTGCTTTAACTGTGGCATCTCTTTGATGGAGAGAAAGACTCTGAAAAACATGAGTGACACTTCTGCTGATCACTGAGGCATGACGTACTTGCAGAGCAAGTTGCGACTGTGCACCACCACCACAAGAAGACAAAAAGAAAGCATCTCAAAAATACTCCCCACTTGGAAGAATTGCCAGTGGTTCGCTGCAGAACAGTACAGCACGGTTTCTGACAGGCTCCCTGGCAGCTCAGCCCCACTTCTACACCTGCTGGAGCATTATTCCTACCACGTGCTCCCTTTCTTTCAGCGTCATCAAAGCATTTCACATAGCAATTGGTACCACACTGATGTTCCAATAGCAAAAAAATCAGTGTCATTAATAATACCAGAGTTTCTTTCTCAAGAGAATGCAGAGCAGTAGGACCCATAAGCTTTTTTATGCATCACATCAACGTCCATCTCTGCTAAATTAACAGAAGTTAAATGAGCTGATAGCAACACCTCACTGCCAGTGTGTGTAATACTAATATTTTGCAATATCTTGATCATAAATCCTCTTCTATCAAAGGCTCAATCTCCACCCCTGCCCACAATTCAGAATCTCTCCAGTTTCTTAATTCCCTTTGCCTTTCTGAATAAAGATGGTTTCTGGTCCTCTGTCTATTGAAAACAATAGCTTTCTTCTGACTTCAAAAGAGATGTTTCCCTTAGGGCCCTACTGGACTGCACTGCCGCCTTAAGAGTTTGGGCTACAAAGGAAAAGTAGGTTGAGATGTCTATTTAGAGAGCCCTTGATAGACATCGTTTCACAGTGACACTTCTAATTCAGCATCATTGTTTTGAAAGACTAGAATTATTATTTCAGGCAGGTTGCTTTCATGCATTATGCTCCAGTGTTGCTTGAGTGTTTTCCAAACTGGAACAACTGAAAAATGTGAAGCACTACAATGATTTTAAATCACTCTAGTCAGGACAGAGTGATTTAAAATTATTGGAGTGCCTCACATTTTTATGAGCTCTCAGTTTGCAAGCAATGGAGGTCTGAGCAGTCCTGGGCTACAGCACTGCACAAAACAGCTATACATTATCATCAGATTGAAAAGGTTTGCATTTGAATTTGGAAATTGTAGGGATTTGGAAATATTTAACACCACCATAATTAAAATCAGTGGCTGTACACCAACAATAAAAAGGTCCAAGATGAAAAAGTAACTTATATCCACTTGCATGGCACCTGCGCTTTTTCCTGCTACTCTTTCATAGAGCAGTCCAACCCCTGGGAGTAGGATAACAGAGAAAAAAAAGATTTATCCCAGAATGACATATCAATTCAGCTCCTTTTAAAAAATTTATTTATAGTGGCAACACTTCAATTCATGATATGGATTCAGAATAAAATTTGTCGCAAAATAATCCACAAAAACAAAATCCTTAGCAGCTGTAAATGGACACCATTTCACTAAGGCTAATAACGGATTTACACCTCTAAGTATCATCTGGGGGATCTGATCCACTATTTGTACATTCTAAATTCCTCACTCAGTTTTGCTCCTTTCTTTACCACGAAAGTACCGACAGGAAAACATGACTAACAGCTCTTCTCTTAGTATCTTTCTTATTAATTCGAGCAGGTTCTTTTTTTAGTGACTTTCAGCTTTGATGTTGTTAAATACAGCCACACTCTGAAGACTCTCAGTACTGGTGAAGATGTTTTCCTGGAATATCTTGTTTTATTTTTCAGAATTGCATGATTGTGTGACATCTGCTCCACATCTCATACGTGATCAACTGAGTAGGTACAACCATGGCAGATGGCTGATGAGTCACCTCACAACACTGAACACTGGTTTGCTTTCTGAGAAGCAGTATCTTCATATTAATTTTCTAGGAGTCTTGCAAAGATGTGACCAGTCTGCCTGATTTGACAGCAGGTAATGTAAATTACAGGAAACACACATGGATACAACAGCAACATTTATTCTATGAATGGGGCTAATATTTTAAAATTCAATTTATGGGCTACTTTCAGATAAGCCCACAAAAGGAAATTAGGTCATCGCTGTACTTTCTCCATTTCAGGCATCTAAATAGCAAAATCTGTATACCTGAATCAGATGGGTATCTAGGCTTCCTATGCAAAGACAAAACCAAAAAAACATCCACAGAAGCCATTCACTTGGATGAGGAACCAGTACACAGCAGAGAAAACATACACATTAAACCAGCACTCACTGTGATTTGGCTGCACTGTTCAAGGCTGGGGGGAATACAATAACGATTCACAGATCACAGACCTGGGTAGAAACACATTTCAAGTTCTTCTAACGAATGTCCCATGATAGATAACATATGCACCTGCTATACTGGAGACCTTTGTTCCGTGCCCTCCTCTGCTGACAGTCAGATTGAAACAGGCACAGCCCAGTTAGCACATGTAGCTTGGGTATCCTAAATTCTGATCAACTGTAAGGCAACCATTGAAAGAAGCCACAGGTTTACTTATAATGACGCTACTTTGCAAACTCAACTTTGCTCATTACCAAAATTAAACAACCTCAGTAACAGTCTGCCGTCCCCTCTCATTCTTACCGACTCTTTGGACTAGCAGAACAAGATGACTGGAAGGAACTCTGAAGAACCCATGACAGTCTCACAAGCACCAGAACAAAATGTGACCATGCAGCTTAAACATGCCTCAGGTCCCAAAGGCTAAAACATAAAAATGCTTTAGTGGTCTGTTAACTATTTAAAAAAAATAATCTTTCTGTGGCAGAGACATGTCATTCCCATTTCCACTACCCTTATGTCAACTAACAAAAGTTTCTAATGAGCCAAGTCTGTCGGAGGCTCAACTGCTAACATCATTAACGTTACAAAGGACCTGTGCATGACTAACAGCTGTGTCCGAAGGAAACTGAACTCATACCTTCCATTTCCACATAAACTGTCCTAAAGTTAAAGAGTATCCCAGGAAGAAAAGAAGGGAGGAGACGATAGGCAGAGAGGAAAGAAGGAAGATGTTGTCATTGCTAATTCTGATTCATGCCATATGGAACATGCATTAATCAGGTCTGACAGAGGAAGCCAGCAAGGGTGAGCATGACTAAAATCCAGTAGTTACAAAGGTTTATTAATCAAATTAAGGGCTGAATATAGTTCTCTTTCAAAAGTGAACTTTCAAAAGTATTTGGAGTAGTGTTCTCCATTCTGCTAGCCCAAAGTATACTCCATTAAAAAATAATGGAAGAGCCACACAAGAAAAGATTTAAAATACCACTGTCCAAAATAACCTAGAACTCAGTAGCCAGAGCCAGAAAAATGGACTAGAGCCTTCACGTTTCTGGCAACAGGGAGGGGAAGTGAGCAGGTCTGCCCTACACCCTGGGTAAGTATTCCCACTACCAGGCAATGTCTTACAGGAAAACTACTTCTATCGTGTTATGGGCACCTGTCTATATCTTCCTAAAACACCCTGTGGGGTGACTCTTACTGCAGGTCACTAGGCATTAGAAAGCCATTGCTGAGCAGCATTAAGACCAAAGCACTAGTTGTGTTTAAATGATCAATATGGTTAGTTTCCCTGAGCTGCTAGGGTCTGACTACTACCTGCAAAACATAAATGAAATTTTTAAAATGGTCCTGGTGTCACTTATATTCCTTTATTCCTAGCATGCCCTAAACTGGCAAAAGCCAAGCCTCCCTTCCCTAAATGTTATGTAACGATGGTAGCTAATTCACACAGAAAAGCTCTTTTGGGGCTGATAATTCTCTCATAGTAATTTTATGTCATTCAAGTTCTACTAACAATTGTTGATTTTAAACCATGGTGCCAAAGAGGTATACTAGATCCTTCAACATCAAGCTATCCAGAGCTTACTCGGCTCATTTGGCACCTCTGTGTTGCTGACACATGCAGAACTTTAACAGATGGTCTTACAATACTGGCAGTTGTTTTGTACTGTGCTCGCGGTGAGGGGAAATACTCTACACAAATTGTCTGCAATTCTGGAAAATAAATGAAGTACAAATCCATATTAACCTCAAAAGCCAAACTATAAAAAGTCAGATTAGGCATTTAACGATGTATGTGCTCTGGGTTAAATGCTCAGCTGTTACAGAATGGCAATATTTCCCTGCGGCGAGGAGAACTATGGTTTGCTTCAGTTTCTAAGACGAATATCCATAAAGATTATCATTAAAAAGGTATCAAAAGGTATTGAATACTAAATAATAAATAAAAATAAGCCCCGAGACCCTTCCTCATGTGATCAGCCCTGACTATTAGTAAAAGTACCTCCACGAACTGGGTGTTTTGACATAAACCATGAAGCAACAGGGTGTAACTTAAACTCTTTTTTCCTGTGCCAAAGAGGATTCAAGAAAAAACACATCAGCTACTGTGCAAATGTTGAAATCAACAGCAACGAACAAGTAAACAGTAATTTTACATTTTTCCTCACCCATTTAAAAAGAGATGTATCTACCACAGGTTGAATTTTACAGTCACTAATTTCACTGGCTGCAGTGGAACTTGCACTGTATATAAAGGACCAAAATTGCTCCTCCTTGTTTCTGTGTGGTTAAATTTTCTCTTTTATTGTGCCAAGTTATCAGATATAGCAATGGGGTAGAACCAGCAAACCATATACGCAGAATAGTGCTTTTCAAAAGTAAGCACAACAATTTCCTCCATCTGTATATAATCTCCATGAAATGTATATTCACACATACATACTAGAGTCTAATAGTGCAATTTTAGAACAGGATTTTTGGAAATCACAACTATTTAATACAGTGCTCATGTCTTTAAACGAAACACAGCTCAAAAGGTATTTCAAACTGAGATTTCAGAGGACTGGTGATTCAATTTCAATATATTTAGTTAGATAATATGCCAGTCACCTTGCACATCATTTTCACAATGTTAGTTATGTTGAAATACAGTTTACTTAGGTAGCTTCAAAGTCCTAGGAGGAAGTAGAACTTTAATAGCATTGTCATCAAATAGTCCTACAAATCTAATAGATACATTCTAGTCTTCTGCTGGGACTGCATCAAAGCTGTAACCATTTTTCAAAAATTTTGTTTTACCCACAAAGGTTCATTAAAAAACATGGCTGCTGGAACTGACTGATATTATACATACGTGACTTTGATACAACTGAATAGATCTTTATCTGTTTTAGTTCTAATTTTTAACTGAAAGATCAAACAACTCCTAAGCTTGAAGCTGTTAAAAAAATTATTAAAACAACTGAATTTCAAATAGGTTTATTGTTTCATTTTCCTCCTTCAGGACCCAGCCTAAGATGACACAACATACTTCCACAAAGTACTTATACAAGTGTAAAATAATCCACCTCTAAACACATAAACTGTTTTTCCTCATGAAAATTGAAAAATCAAAAGAACTGTTAAACAGGCAGAGCCAAAATGTAGAAACATCAATCTCTCAGCTTCTCTTCCCAGGCATAAACTTGTCAAACATTTCAAGCTATGATCCTCGTTCCACTTTGCTGTGAAATTCCCAGGAAAGAAGAGGAGTTGCTATATGTGTTTTACTACCAATAATGCAAGCACATCCTCTCCTGGGAAGAAGTTCTCCCTTACAGATGCACAATAAGAGATAATAAGACAGGAAAATGTCATGATCATCCTCCCAGTTACTGAGAGCCTTCCCAGCTTCTACAACAACTAGTCATGACTACTCCTGTCCTTGAGCCCATCCTCTACAGAGCTCACCACCGGTCCATGATGAACATTTCTTGCTCTTAGAATGTATGGAAACTGTTCTGGCAAGAGAGGCACGAAACAGAAGTTGCTTTGGGAAACAAAAGGCAAAGGGAAAGGGATAGGAGCACAAGATTTATTTTATCCATTCTAACAATATCCAGCACTCAAACAGACACCTTTTAGGGAAGATTCAAGTAGTCTCGGCGTAAACAACAACAACAGATTCATCTGCCTACAGATGCAACCAAAAGTCATTCTTAATAATTTCACAGAATCACAGAATCGTAGAATGGCCTGGGTTGGAAGAGACCTTAAAGGTCATCTAGTTGCAAACCCCCTGACGTGGGCAGGGACAACTTCAATTAGATCAGGTTGTTCACAACCCCATCCAGTCTGGCCTTTTACACTTCCAGGGATGGGGACAGCCACAACTTTTCTGGGCAACTTGTTCCAGTGCCTCACCACCCTCACAGTAAAGAATTTCTTCCTAATATCTAATTTAGACCTACTCTCTTTCATTTTGAAACCATTCCTCCTTGTCCTATTGCTACATACATTTTTATGTAAAAGTCTCTGTCTATCTTGTAGGTTCCCCTCAGGTACTGGAAGGCTGCAATCAGGTCACCCGTAAGCCTTCTCTTTTCCAGGCCAAACAATCCCGATTCTCTCAGCTTTCCCTTGTAGGAGAGATGCTCCATCCCTCTAACCAACCCGGGGGCCCTCCTTTGGACTCGATCCAACAGGTCCATGTCCTTCCTGTGCTGGAATGATACATTTTGTAAAACTTTTGAAAATCAGGAAATTTATAACTCTAAAAGTGCAGTATTATTCACAAAGAGATTATATATGTTAATGAATACAGATCTTTGTGCTGCAATTCATGCCCCGAGCTGGGCACTATTCAATTTCAATAGAAAAACATCCTATGGGATCAAAACACAGTTTGTCTTTTTGATTAATCTCTGAAAATATCCAAAATCTTTCTCCTTAAATACCTTTATAGTTTCAGTAGGCACTCCAGGCTCTGGAACTTTATCCAAGTAAGTAGTCAAGTCTTGATCCACATGTTCAAACACTAATGTTAACTTGGTCTCTCTGTCTGTTCGTGACACGGTGCACACATCAAACAATCTGCCAAGAAGAAAAGAAGAGAGGAGGTAAGTATACAGGAACCACAACAGACATACATACCTCGCAGCTCATGCATGTCTATCTAAATTTTTTACAGTACATAAAGTGGGAAAAGGAGCTTTTCAAAGGTAGACCAATCTTTGAGCTCTTGATTCATCAGATAAGCGCTAATATATCAAAAATACCATCTCGGTCTTTCACACGTGAATTCTGAAACAGGATTAAGAATTCATCAGCTGTTCAATGTAAAATAATTAAATCAATTTTTTTTTTTTGACACAGTAACTAGAGTTAATACAGAAAGTTACTTGATATTTATCCACATTCTATGCTACAGCACTTGTAGTCATTAAAAAACCAAGAAAAGTGAGAAACATTTTTGAGAAAAAACACAGTGTTTGTGAGTACCTTCAGTTTCTTCCCACATAACTCCAATGTTCACCATTACATGTAATTAATTTGGTAGAAACAGAATATTTTTTGCTGATTACTTTTGTAAATTACTGGATGCAAGGAATACCTTCTAAGGCAGGACACAGTTTGGAAAAAAGCTTTGTGCACAAGATGTCACTACTTCTCTCATCACTTCCTGTCATTCTTCTACTGAGACTTATCATTTCACGTTGTTGCGCAACATCAAATGAATTTACAAAGCTCTTCATAATGCCTGAATACTCTATTTTCTATTGTTTTCTCTTTTTAATTATGATTTTTCTCATGTTCTCCACTTTATCTACATACCAGCTTTAATCAGTGTTTTACCTTTTTCAAAAACATCTGCCCTCCTTCTACACTTCACACCTATACTAATGACTTTCACCAGCTTTCCTCAAATCCCACTTCTATGAAATCCCCATAAGAAACCTTCTAACAGCTGGAAGGACGTCTCTTCCCTCCTCACATACTTTACTAATGTGTTTATTCATTTAATTTCATACTGTACGGATCTGATTGCTCTCTGAGGCAAGGCAGAAAATCCATTACTACTTTTACTAAGTGACAGTAGATTTAAAAAAGAATGAACACAGTTATTAGAAAAAGGTCTATACAGTTAAACTGAAGAATCTATTACTGATAACTGACCAAACCAGTGTCGATACTATGGTTTATTTTTTTCAACACCACAGCAATGACATTGTTGTATTATATGTATCTTTCATCCTCTTACTTAGGGTTACTGCTTCCCTACTTTGTGTGAAGTGCAGGATCTCTGACAACATTATCAAGTAATATTTTTGTTGTTTGTCTGAGGACTAAAGGCTTTATATGGAGGATCTGAAGACAACTGATCTCATACAACACCTTGGGGGTCCCTGCTTTTCACAACGGACATCTGACAAACAGACTGGGACAACACTTTGTACTGAGTTTTTACTTCTTACCTTAAATCTCAATATATTTCACAAAGCAAGGGAAGACTAGAATTGACATAACCACCTGTGAAGACTGTAATCCAGGTTTAGGAGAGCAGTATTTTTCACTTGACATTTACCATTTTTAGGCTGTGATCCAACTTTAACAGCATTTCCTAAATTATCTTTGGTAAGACAAATTTATTAGCCACCATATTCTGAAAATGGAAGCATGCACATTCTTTTTAGCTTAAGGAAGTTTTTCAGCGAGTAATAATTTGGGAACTGGAGTTCCAGAACATAGAGAGATTGTCATCCTACCTCTACTAGAAGACTAACCTGTACTTAATCTGTAATAGTCATATGAACAAACATTAATTAATTATTATGGTAACGTAACTGACTGTGACAGAAAATGTCTTGGCACGTTTCTCATAAAGACAAATACTGTTCTCTAAGATTCCCTCAATGGGGTATACATGTCCTATACATGTCCTATACATGTCCTGTACACAGTAAATAAGCTTTTTGAAAAGTCACAAAGCTTCCTGAAAAGTGAAATTTGCTGGTATTTGGCTGGAGGTTAATAATCTGTAATATATTTATATAAATCAATGTGGAATGTAGCTGGACTGCCTATAACCTCAACACATGCAAATAGAGAGGAGCCAGACAGGTCTGAACATCTGAACATAAACACTGGAAAATATTTCCAACTGTATGATTCCTTTGTGTTGACCTACATTTACCTAAAAATGTTCAAAACCATCCTTTTTGCCAAGTATTTAATGCACTGGCAAAAGCATATTTTCAACTATAGAAGAGTTATAATTCAACAAAAAAAGGAAGAAAAGATTTCACTGTATTAAACATAGAAACAACGTGTAATTTCCAACTCACTGTGGAGGAAAACATTCTGTTTAATTCTTCTGTATGTGGCTTATTTCAATTCCAACATTTTCTGCCACAGCACAATAAGGAACTCAGAGGAGCACAATTCTGGTTACCTATTACTGAGTAATAATATTATCACTGAGTAATAGTATTAGCTTTCCCTTTTATACACTCTTCATGTGAAACTATAAATGCTTTACAGTAAATCATAAAAGCTCCAGATCCTGCACTGGGCTGGGCAGAAGTATACCATGTTTACTCACAGAAAATACAGCTGCACCCTTAGAAAGTTAATAATTTAAAGCACATGAATCCAAGGTATTAGAAAAAGATAACATTTGGCACTGCTCATGCTAATCACTCTAGAAATAGACTGAGAAAGACACAGCCTCTTTATTTAGTAGTTTCCATAGGGATACAGCTTACTTTTTATAAATTATACTCTTTTACATCCACTGTGAGAAAACCCATAAAGTTGTCTTTAGCTAGGAGCATCTCTGCTGCCTATAGTGCACATCTCTGAAGCTGTTTCCTTTACATTTTCTGTATGTGAGGGGTTAGCATTGCATGTGATTGCCTCTCTGGAACCGGCAACAGCAAAAGACCTTTTATTTAAAGAGTTACTATGTGGACACTGTCCTAAGTGAAGTAAACACACCTCAATTAATACCGGATTTCCATATTGAACACTTTGTAAACACAAGCCCTGCCCTTCTATTGTACTTACAAAAGAAACGTTTGAATTATTTGATTAAAGTAAGATCCGCTATGGGAAATCCTGCAAGTATTTAACAAGGTGTTTGGCTGGGAGTCATACACCGCCTGATGCGTCGATCTGAACTGGAACTCTGTCGAACAGACACTTAAGGAGAACCTGTGTTTCAATGAGCACAGTTTTTCAACCAAACTGTACTGAAGTAAAAGAAGCTTATCATCTACAAATCTTTATTTTATGTTACGTGTCTTGGTGCCTAATGGATCTTACTACAATCTAGCAGAATACCTGCCTTCCAACAAAAAAACTAGGTGATGCATCTTGAAGTCTCTGTTGCTTCTTATAAAATGTAATCTGACCAATTCAGTCTCAGTTCATCCTTATTTTATGATATGAATGCCTAATGCTTTTATAAGGACAGTTACAAAAACTCCTTTGAAAACTATTGCGTCTATTGATTGGTACTAATTTGGCAACTAATCCCAGAAAGTCCCCAGTTGTTACTGGACTTGCTTGTGAGACGCTCTGAGAACTGATATGAAGTTTTGCACTTTCAAGTGGCATAAACACTTTTTTCCTGAGCAAACTGAGATAGCAGTGGTGGAGATCAAGCCTATCAGCCCAAGCCACCTGCAAGAAATACCAAAAGACAGACCTGACTGTAAGATCTGAAAAAAATGTAGGACGTAATGTCTCTCAGCTATTGTCAAACAGATGACTGGTTATGTCTGGAAAATTAACAGGATCATAGTCAAAAGGAAGGCCAAAAATTAGATACTTGCTGCTGATCCGTCGAAAGGCGTACTATTATTTTTTTTGCAGTAGGACTAATCCAACATGAACACACATACCTTTACAGCCACTCACAGTACTAAACAAAAACACAGTCCTTGCCCCCTCAAGATTTCTAATAACATGAATTTACTTAAATTTTCTTTGGAACAGTGTCTCCCTAGGGAGAGTTACTTCCCAGCTCATGCATAACAGAGGAAGAGTACTGCAGCCATTAATTTATCTGTAGGAGAAATGTTAAAGAAGACACTGTGGTGTGGTAAACAGCGGCACAGCAATATGCTACAATTTTAAGATTTCGCGAGTCTGAGCAAATATACAGATGAAAACATTTTGGTGGTCTCAACTTAACTCTGAAGGTATTCATCTGCATGACAGAAAACCGGCACAGAACTTCCCTACTGACAGTGTTTACGCAAACACCACAAGACTGGGATACCAAGAGTATCACAGGCCATGAGACTGAGGCTTATTGACAAATATGGGGAAGGGGATCCAAATAGCTTCTGCTTTTACTGCCTTTGTTTCAGGTTAATCCTGGGAATTCATAATTTGTAAGGGCCTCTCATACCTAAAAGCATTGAAGAATGACAGCCAGGCACCCTTTCAGTCCAAATTTCAGCAACAGCCTTATACTCTTGTGTTCTCTGGAAGTCACTCAGCAGCAAGCCCCTTGTGCACCCCAACTTTGTAAACTATGTACTCTTTGAGAAAAACATGGGTTTACCCCGACTTTTAATATTAGCTACCTTTTCCTTTCTTGCTTCTGAAGAGAAAAAAAGCTGCTGACAGAAACCAGTCTCTACTTGGAATCACAAATACCCAATGTATTGTAACAGAGGGGTCGTCATTCAGATGAAGACAATAGCTGGGCAACTGGAGTGGAACATGTGCGCTGGGAGAACCAAGTCCCACGTAGCAAAACAGGAAATAGAGCTTCCCACTCTGAAATGTATGACAGAGCTCTTCCCCTTTGTTCAGGACTTGCTGCTTTGTCTCATTTATTCAGCAATCACCTACTTCTCCACGCCTCTGAAATCTGGTACTTCAGACGTAGATTCTTCTTGCGCAAAGGGGCTTCAGTGAAATAATTTCAGATGAAAAAAGCACACAAGCAGATAAGCAGGCCACTAAATTCAAAGTATATTTTACTTGCATTTTTTATGGGATAACATTTGTAAAATCACATAGTAATGCAAGACCTAAGATCCATTTCCAAAAGCATTCTCAGGAACTTCTCAATACGCTTGTCACGCCAGCTGCAGCTGCCCCAATGCGTATTAATGCTTAAGATATCCCTCCACAGCAGACTGCAACGTAACATAGAGATGCTTAGACTCTGCTCAACAGAACAAACTCAGTACTGACAACATACAGTGTGACAGCACAGCTCTGCCTGCAGCCCCGTCAGCCAGCCCACCATCAGCTCCATCTAGCAACAGTCAAAAGCCTACCATCAAACTCGACTAAATAGAATAGGCTTGGCTCGGGTGTGTCTACACTGCTCATGGCAACTTTATGTCTCAAATTCTTATTCTCTACCTTTCTACTGGGTTCTTGGAGTTTGTGAACATTTTTCCTGCTTTGCTACCCTTCCAGGAGAAAGTAGCAAGATCTCATCTTCAGAAGAAATCTCTTTCAGGCAAACAGCAGAAAAGAGCACAACTTAACATCAGATAAAACAACTTAATTTATCTAGTGCAGGAAGATGTTATGCAGAGAGATGTTTTCAACCCTGAAGTCACTCACTATCTGCTGTGCACAGAGCAGAAAGAGCTATCGTGAAGAAGCAACTGCATGATTAAAGCAAGGCAGCAGAAAGTCCTGTCCTAGAGACATACTCCAGCAAAGCCCAGCCAGTATTCTTACTTACAGCCCACTCACCAGTGAGGTTTTAGGGGAAGGAAGGGGGACATTAGGATGACAAGGCAATCGTTCATCTGCAAGTTGAGCTTTGTGCTGTAATTTTTTCCAGTCTCTCTCCCTTTCTGACTTGGAAAAATTATTTAAAATGCTTAGCTGTATAAAAGAGGTTATTGTTCTTTAAGTGTGTGTGAAGAAGAGAGACAGAGAAAGTGACAGAGAGAAATAGATGCTCTTGAAAGCGAAGTAAATAGCACTGGCTAAAGTCCGATAGTGTGGGCTGACTGGGCAAGCTTTCAACAGCTCAGTACCGACTGCAGCCCTGACCTGCAACACCCCTGCTCTCCTGCACTGGGCCCCTCTCAAGCAGCGACGGGCCCTGGTGCCAGACTGAATGGTTTTGTGATGCAGACACATGTCTGCTCCGATGAAACCACCAAAACTAATTTTCATTTTCAACAGAAGCCAAGATTTGTGCCCAAAAGATAAAAAGGCCAAGTCTGTTTACTCAATGTGCCACCCAAGTCACTAAAAGATGCAGTTGTTAGAGTTTTACTTCAAGGGAAAATAGTCCTGACAAGACGTTCTCTGCAACTCTGTTTATAGCAGATACTGTTTATTTCAGCCCTCACACTGCCATCTCTCCTTCACCTTTTTTGCAAAGGGAGATTATTTTTAATAGACAAGGACCAGAAATGGAATTAGTAAGGCTCTGTAATTCAAACAATATCCTGCCTTGCACAACTTGACTTCAGGACGCGTCCTACAGTTCAGCAGTTTTTAAAATGCTTAACTCCTCACCAGTCCATTAACAATCTCACTGCAACTGATTTTATCCAAACTGGCTACACACCGAGCTATTGACACTACTGAGGGAAAATTACCAGCCGGGTAGTGCCTAAACATACTCCAGTGTGCTGCAGTACCAAACAGTCTGCTGGATTCTCTGTGCAAGGGACAGGCCAAGTCACCCCCAAATCAGAAAAATAACATGGCCTGTTATGAAGACAGTTGCTGACAGATTGTTTAGGATCAGCAATAGCTGTCTGACCTATTCATAGTGCTCTCATGTGATCCTTCAGCAATCAAATGTACACTTCCTTTCAAAGTCATGTACACTGCCGCTATACTGAGCACTGAGAGTTTCCAGAAAGCTTCCATAAGCTTCCAGTTCAGAGGACGAATTAAAGATGCTCCCATTCATTGGCAGTGCATGTGCATCTTTTACTAAGTTTTTTAGATTCTCTTTAGAATACCTTCCTCAGGAAAAGCTGCATTTCTTTTTAAATTGCTCAACACATAAGTAAAACTTATGTCTGCATGTTGATTTTGTTTAATTCAAATGAAAGGAGCACATAAGTTATTCCGGACTCCCAGCTGTACCTGGTGCAATATAACAAAATCCCATCTTTATTCGTCTGTAGCTCACGAACAAACTGATTGTTAGACTCCACATTTCAGTTTACATTTTGAATTCAGGCTTGTGCCAAACCTACAAGATCCAAATCTAAGTCGATAGTCTCTTTTCAGCTTTAAGTAAAAACTACAACTCACCTTTTGAATATTTTACAACAGCATAAATTATCATTTATTGTGTAGTAGTTTAATAATCTAGTTTATCTACACTTGAGACTTAATGGTGATAACAACATATCAAAAATAACAAAGGAAATAGTAGCCCTTCACTCCATATAAGAAGTATTCACTGCAAAAAATCAAATGTATTGTTTGAAACTCTGTACCACCTCATATATTTTTTTAAATGCTTCCAATATCACAGCGGTTCCCAAGGTGTTTAATTCAGCTTTTTTTAAGTAATTCCAATGCAAATTTGAGTGCAAGCTCTTGCTTTTTATAGATGCACAAGGGAGCCTAAAAACCAAGCAGCTACTGTAGAAGATGATAGAAGAGGTCCTCTGTTTTGATGCTCACCATCAATCCAGGGACTGCTGTTGCTGAAAGACCATCAGGTTACTCTACAGCCACAATTCTACTGTAGGATGGTGGCTGTACTGAAAACCCATGTGCTGTTTGAGTCTGAGTTAACCATTCAGTGTAGAATCAGCCCTCAGGAATAGAAGCAATCACAGCCTGGCTGACAGTATTCCTGACGGGCAAATCTAATTATCAGAGACACTGAACAAGTAAGGTAAGGGGCCTTTCTAAATGCTGTAAATATATCAGAGCTCTAATGATGCTACCACTTCCCAGGAAGATGGAACAGTACTGGCAGCACCTGTGAGGAGTCCAAAGCTGTGATGGTGATGGTGAGGAGGAGGGGAGAGAGAGCAATCGGTGCCAAATATTTTGCTGTGGTTCTATTACAGACATTAAGTATTGTTATAGTGATTTGTGAGACACTGACACATTAAAGCCTTGTGAGAGAATACATTTCTATGTTTCATAGGTAGAGCTGGGTCCAAGCAGTTTATATTTCTAACAAAAGGATCAAGAGCTCATTTTCAGAGAGGATAAGTTGCACAGTTCAACAATACCGTGAACTCCACTGTAAAAGCAAAAGAGCAGAAAACAGCAGAAAAAAATGTCCTAAGAAAAAGAAAAGTCTAAATTGGCTAAAGTTGACAATACTGATAGGCACAAAGTAAATACAGTTAGTAAATTTGAAAATAAAATTAATTGTTTTTATTCTTTTGAACTGTATTGTTCTAATGTATTCAAGGAATTATTGAGGAAATCTGTGGACTTCTTAAAGTAAAATGCTGTATATCCGTGTATTAAACAGAAAGCAATTAGCAGACATAGGAGTAAACTACAGTAAAATGTTGCATGGTTCATGGCCCATTTGCTTGTATTTGGGTTTATTATTATGTATCATTTCTTAAATACAACATTCTTGCCTCTCTAAATGGCATTATACCAAAGGAAATCCTTGGTAAGAGAATGAAACAAGCACGACTGGGAAATCAGGTGCAAACTGCTAACAGTCTGTTCATTGCTATGACAGAATGGTCAGCTGACATAATACAAACTTTGAGTAGTATTTTATAAGATTTTGTTAAACCTCTCAGTACAAAAATGCAGTTTTGGAGTTAGGTTAGTAGGGTGCAGAGTAAACCTGTCCTAGATCTTGATCTTGCATGATCCACTAGCCCTGAACTACCAAAGAACACATGCTGTGCTCAACTTCCAGCATGCAAAAAAACTAGGCAACTTCTAAGGAAGAATATACATCACCTAAAGCTTCATCTGCCTTACCTGCAGGGTATCTTTCAGAAATGAAAGCAGAGAAGAAAAAGATAATTCATTGTCTCTGTACAGGAACAAAAGGCCAAAAAAGGTAATTTTTCTCTTCCTTATACTCAGCCAGTCATTACCTGGACAGAGCAGTGTAAATTCCTATACGCCATTTAACCCATATCTGGCTTTTTCCCAAGTAGTGAGAACTCATCAACTCGGGGCCCTGCATGCAAGCTCCCCCTTTGCACCTCAGTGTCCTCATCTGCAGCACAGTCTCTCCTTAATTTGTAGTTGTCTTTAGTATTCAAGGTAGTTCTTGAGTATGGGCATACATCTCTGAAAACTAAGTTTGTGATTTATTCCAGGGAGTTCATCACAATATTTGTTTTTCCTTAAATTTGGAGTTGAACAAAACTGTGAACAGCTGTTTTCCCAGTCTCAGTGCACTAGAAAACAGCAATGGATATGAACAGTTCTTATCTTACAAATAGAAACAGCAATTTAACACCAGATATTTAAACTGCACGAAAACAACTTTAAAAAATGTCTACATCTGTTGAAAGAATCTGTTTATGGATTCACTACAACTGCTCAAAATTTCCTGAAAATTCCAGCACAAGTGGTTAGGTGGCAAACATGGTTGCCAGATTCAGCAATAAGTCAAGTGAAAATCCAAAAGGTGTCTTAGATTTGTGTGTTGATTTCCACGGATCTGTCATGCGTGAGGCTTTAAGACAGAAATAGAAATGTAGTTCACAGTGCTTTACGTCTACACATGGTATGGGAGATTACTTTGATCAGGCTTTGATGTCAGATGCATTCCTGATAATACTCCCATGTGCCATGATGCCAGTGGCACCATCAACTTTAGGCAAAGGGAATTTCTTCATTAACTTCAGCAAAACCTGGAAGGGAGCACAGTAAACTGAAGCAACCTTCCCATGGTACTGTACAGCGTCCTGCCACCAGGTTCAACACATTACAAATGACACCCCATCTGCCCAAAAACTAAACAGTACTCAGGTGATTCCAAAAATCAAAAGACAAAGGCAATCGCTCACATGGGTAAGCAAAACAAACAGGATCTGGCCAGGTTTTCTGAGGCAGCCAGATCTGTACTCATAATCATTGCCCTCTCCTTTATAATTTGCATTGCAAAAACACCCAAAAACAACGGAGTGGCAGAGAGATAACTTCATGACAAAAAAAAAAGAGGGGATATCTATTCTAAAACCAAAGTACCAAAACTATGGGACTACAGAGTTAAGGTAACACTTAAAGTCAGCAAAAGGCAGACTTAAGGCTTGTAAGAAAACTAGTAACTTCCTTGAACGTAGCCATCTTTGGCTATCCATCATCAGACAGCTCAAATGCCATCCATCTACACAACAGCCCAGTAAGCTTGTGAACAGACCAGTTCCCCTCCCCTCTTCAGCCACCATGGAAAAGATACAAGTCCTGTAATGGGGCTGCTCAGTGGTTGGTGGTTAGTCTGCATGGGTCATATATTCAGGGGAAAGAAGTACGTTGGTTCAGTCACTGTGGGGAGGGTACTGCCTCTCCCTGCTTGCTGTGGAAGACGCCTAGATGACTAATTTAAACAAGATGCTTAAATTTAACTGAATTTAGAAGAGATGACTCTTTCCCAGGAAGACTATAACTGAGTAATTTTGCTTGGTGGGATTCCAGATTCTGTTCAGCTCATTTTTGAAGATATTTTAATGTATTTCTTCTCATGCAGAAGTTAAATGAGAAAGAAGTCAAAAGAAAAAAAAAAGACAACAAAACCATCTCTGCCCTATTCACTCAAACCTCAAAGACCAGGATCAACCCTAAAAAGCTCAGCACACGAGAACCTTTACCTAAGCCTCACAAAGTCAGTACATGTATTTAACTGGCTTTGGCTCAGGTCCAGAATTTCCTCTAATTTGAAAGAGTTTCACCTGTGACAAACTTGCAGGATCGAGTTTAATATTCGTGTTGTGAAGAACAGAAACAAATGGGACTAATAAATCTTCAACAGAAATTTACAAGATTCTTCTGGTTTAATAAATTTAGCCAGGGGCAATTGCTCTTAAACACTCGCTACAGAAAAAGTGATACTTTTTCCGTTAGCATGCAAATTCCTTACACGTTTCATCAGAATTTAAGACATTACATCTTACATGTTTTTTAAAAGGTGAACTTCATAGTGCTCTTTTCCCCATTCACAGCCACTCACACGTGACCGTACCAGCTTACTGGTGGTCTTGTAATTTCTTCTATCAAGTTGTCTTTTCTTTTGTATTTTTAAAATTAATTCATAGCACATGCAAAGTAAACTAAAAATGTCTGCTTTTGCAAGAGTCTCAGGTGCTTTCATCCTCCAGTTCTTCAGGTCTAATACATGTTTCCTCCTTTTCCAGCCACTTTACATGGCACTGTGAGCCAGCCATTTAAAGATTAGTGCACACAGATTGAAGTATTCTACAGGCTGTACAGCTCTTTAAGTATTTCCTTTAAGCTCTTGCACACATATGTAAAAGAAAACAAATTAAAGATTATTTGCAGAGTTTGGCAATGAAAATGAGGTGTTAGTAGCATTTTGAGCTGGCAATAAATTTTATTCGACTGTTTTATTACTTCAGGGCAAAGGCAACTATTTCTTTTGGGGCATCTTTTAGCAGCATGAGATGAGGGTTACATTTAATGTATGGATAATTTTGAAATAAATTCAACATTTTGTTAATCATAGTTTATGTTAGATGTAAATATGTAACAAAACTGCATTTTGGTTATTTGCAATGTCATCTTTCACATTTCTGAAAGGAATGAGCAAACTAATAAATCTTGCAAAACAAGGTCTGGTTCCTGGAGCACTAAAACATTTTTACATCTAGGCAAATGAAAACAAGGTACGTCTACCCAAGCTCTGGCAGCAAATGAGATCGTGCCCTGCGATCGTGTCCAGGCAGACAGAGCTGGCTCAGGCTGAGCTGAGGGAGGCCTGAGGACAGCAGAGCATCATGGCTGAAGCTCCGCAGCGCTAACATGGCTACATGGCTTCCAGCCAGCTCCAGGCATCAGCAGAGTCGGGAGGCATCTGCCTGGGAGTGAGGCAGGGCTGGCTCCCATCTGCTTGCAAATGCTGCATGGATTTACAAAGCAGTGGACACAGATTACTTCAGACCATAGAGCACGGCAGTGTCAAAATTGCTGAGCCTTAACTCACCAGGAATTGTCACTTCAGATCTGTCCTGCTCTTACACCATTCCCTATGCCAGTATTTACCTTTCTCACTTCAGCAAAATACTGGGTGAGAGACATATATGAATTGTTTTATTAATGTAATTTTATTTCAAGAATGAGTCAAGAGACAATGAGGGCCGAAGGAGCTGCTTCTCATTATTTTCTTTAAACCATCCCCAAACTCTACAATCACTCTATTTACCTCTGTTTGGAGAAACGGCACAAAAATTTATACCACAGCTGATGGTCTTGAGCCTTTGTAGAGTTGACTTAACAGGCAATGGCACACACCAAACAGGACTCAAAGAATCAGCACAGTCTACAAAAACCTTTTCTGCAGTCAGCTTGCCTATACCAGTGACACACTTTACCTTCCCCCCCCCAATTTTCACCTTTTTCCAGAACCAATTATTCCTCTTATCTCTACTTTAGTGCCTCCGTTTATCTTCAGTTTAAAAAAGTAGTCAAGGAAAAGACAAATCATCACAAAGTATGAAATTTATGTAATGATACTGGACATCATTATACATGTATGGTATTTTATATGAATTTTCATGCTTATTGCACCTCAGGCATTTAATTCAGGTGTCACTAAACTACTAATTATATCAATTGCTGTATCGTGTAACTTCTGAACTTCTGTATGAGTAAACAGTTACCAGTGGCACTGTCCTACAAAGATATTTTTTTTTTTTACTGACATGCCCAATATACAATGGAATAGGAGGAGTTAGGAAATAAAATGCCAAACTCAAGAAGTAATTACATTGAATAGATACAGGGAACACGTTAAGGAAATATACGATCTTAGATAGTAAAGATATGGCTCCATTAATTGCACGGAGAAAAAAAGACATCATAAAACTGTCAAGATAAGTTAAGTGATTTAGGAACAAATGTCCCAAATTATAAAATAACCTAGGTATTTAGGGTTGTCAGCATATTTGATAATCACCTGTAGCCCAAAGTCTCACCTCTCACTGATTTTCAAATAGTATCCCAGTGCCTAGATCACAAGAATATCAGATTGGAAGCAAAAAATGAGACCAGTTGCCTGCATTAAATAAGTACCCACATAGGAGACATTCATGTTGAGAACGTGTAGATACCACAGGCCACAGGATGCTTCCCACAGTCCTGTACCAAATGCAGAGCCAGAATGAGAGCTCTAGCCCTGGAGCTTTTTCTTACGGTGCATTTTAGTTTGAGAGCCTTACTGTCACCCCAGGTCCCTGAAGCAGTAGGATATTCGTGAAATAAAACTCCTAAGTTATTCCAGGAAGCTGACCTCTACCATTTTACACAGGATATTAAATAGACCCCAGCTGTCTCCACTTAGAAGTGACTTAGTTCACTTGTTTTATAAAGGTCCATTCAGCTGCTTTCTGAGTTATCACAGAATTGAAGTGACTTTCTGTGAAGAAAAAGACAAACTATCTGGTGATTTCCCTGACCTACTTTTCATGTAGGCATATCTTGGTTTTCAAACATCACAAATGGCATCTATATGTTCTAAAATAAGAATCTGTGTCCAGATTATGAAAATATTTGACTTACAAATAACTATCTCAAGTCCATTGGAAGAAACAAACAGTAGAACTTTCTTTTTTTGTTTTTTTTGGGTTTTTTTTTGCTAAATCCAGGAAGACACAGTGGTCTTGGTTTCCATCAACGCCCCTGTACACCTACGGTATATGACTAAGCGCAGTTCAGTTCACGCAATTTCATCCCAGAAAGCAGAAGTGACGTGGATTCAGATTTTCCAAAGCACAAGAACACTTCTTCGGGCTTGTGAAAATGACAGGCATCAATAGGTTAGAAATGCCACGATAATCATTTTCATTCAGAAAATTTCAGTGAAATTATTTCATGAACTCAACAGCCTTTTCAAGAAGAGCCTCCATTTAAAAGCTGACAAATGATATTGCAATATTTTTGTATAAAGGATGTGCTCTGGGAAGAATGAGTTCTGGAACTGAGTGAATAATGCAATTAAGGGATGGTAATTTCATGCTTGAAAGAAGACAGATTAAAGTTACCATGAATTTTGTAAGATTTGAAAAATTAAAAAGAGTTGATACTAAAATGAGACACATAATCCCATCATCTAAATATTCCCTAAAGCCCTTTAAAATATATATTTGACTGCAAACAAGAGGCAAAAAGAGTTGTCTATCAAAAAAATTAGTTCTGCTGCTTTTAAACATTGACATTCCCCGTTCAGTGGCCTGCTGCAGTGGACTGTGCCCCAGTGAGGTTAAGCCAATAGATGTTTACTTTTTCTGGATATTGCCCGGGTGCTTTGCCACTGACATTAGAATTTATAATTTTCATTTACTCTTTCCAGAATACATTTAATAAAATATACTATTTTATTTTTCTTAGGAGCGAGATGGCATTTAAGTTTTAAGTTCCAATTTTCAGTGTCATGTAACTTTTTAAAAACAATTAGTTTCTGGGACTTTTTTTTTCTCTTGACTTGTCCTCACCCCCTCTCAGTTTTTTCTTTTAACTTAAAAAAGTATTCAGACATTTTTAAAGCACAGGCAATAAGCTAACTGCAGTCCTATATGTCTAACAATACTAATCAATGTTACAAAATAATAATTCTCAACACCCTGATATAAATGTAGTCAGACCTTGAAATTTTCATGATTTTCCTTTTCCACAAAAACACCCATACATATGTAATATGCATATCCAAACAGCTTAATAGAGCAGCCTATTTGCTTTACTACTACTGTATTGTTTTAATGGTTCCATAACAAACAAAGCCGTTTTCGAGCCTGTTACATTAAACTATAAAAGAACTAGCTCCAACAGAAAAAATGATGGTGCAGAATCTGTTAGTATTATTGACTGATTTTTATTTTGAAGACTTGTGGAGCAATGTGGGCTGACATGTTTTGAGATTATGGAAAAATAAAAATTCCCCAAAAATTATTCCACAAGATAAAGGTATAACACCACTGTTTTTCAAGAACCCAGGTCTTCAATAATTCAGATGGGAATATAAGTTAGACACCAGAATTTTACAACCATTTGCAATTCTACAATCATGTAATTTGTTCAAAATTAGGTTGAGGCAACGAAACTAAGTGCAACATCAGAATTTTACCAATAATGACATAACTAGTTCACTTAGTGGCAAATCCTGTATGAGACCAGTACGGCAGAGTGAAGGGTAATGACAAAAAGAGAAACCACAACTCAGAAAGCTTTGAAAGGTGCCTTAAACTACCTGCAGACTGCATGAGCAGCCATCTCCAATATACATCTTCAATAACTTTTCCTCTTGTAAAAGACTGACAATTTTTTACCAAAATGGCTTCTTCTGGAGCTTAAAATTGGGTGCAAGGTAAGCAGGCAATGCACACCCACCCCAGATACATCCTGTTCCCTTTAGTACTTTAATGCCAAATACAAACTAGAAGCAGATTGTCTGAAGTCAGTATATTTCACAGAAACCCACACTGCCATTAGGAAAAGTACATAATTTTTGCGAATTGATAAAAGAAATGTCTTGTACAAGCTCTTACCAACAATCCATATACTACAGACTTCGGTAAAAAAAATAAACTCCCCTATAAAGCTAACTTCTTCTTCTATCTAATTTCTCATAGTCCGAGTACCCTATGGTATCAATATGACCTCTTTGTTTCCCCAATCCCAAAATAATTTCCTATTTGATTTTGTAACATATGTTATTTGCTATACAAACTCCGTACTAAGCATTTTTACTTTTCACCCTCAAACTTTACTGACTGGCAATCATCTCACTGAGCTCTAGCAGGCTACAGTTGGGTGACCACTCTGAATTAGAATCATAGAACGGTTTGGGTTGAAAGGGACCTTAAAAGATCACCTAGTGCCAACGCCCCCTGCCGTGCACAGGGTCACCTTTCACTAGACCACGTTGCTCAGAGCTCCATCCAACCTGGTCTCGAACACTTCCAGGGATGGGGCAGCCACAACTTCTCTGGGCAACCCATTCTGGAGCGTCATCACCCTCACAGTAAAGAATTTCTTCCTAATATCTAGTCTAAATCTACTCTCTCGTGGTCTGAATCCATTCCTCCTTGTCCTGTCACTACATGCCTTCATAAAAAGTCTCTCTCCATCTTTCTTGTAGGCTCCCTTTGGGGACTGGAAAGCTGCAATTAAGTCACCGCTAAACCTTCTCTTTTCCAGGCTGAACAATCCCAATTCTCTAAGTCTTTTCTTGTAAGACAGACGCTCATTCCTCTAACCAAATTGATGGCTTTCCTCTGGACCCACTCAAACAGGTCCATGTCCCTCCTGTGCTGGGTACCCCAGAGCGGGATGCAGCACTCCAGGTGCGGTCTCACCAGAGCAAAGTAGAGGAACAGAATCGCCTCACTCGACCTGCTGGTCACGCTGCTTTTGATGCAGTGCAGAATATAACTGGCTTTCTGGGCTGCAAGTGCACGTTGCCAGCTCATGTCCAGCCTCTCATCCACCTGCACCTCCAAGTCCTTCTCGGCAGGGCTGCTCTCAAATCTGTTCATCCCACAGCCTCCACTGGTAACAGGGGTTGCCCTGACCCAGCTGCAGCACCTTGCACATGCTCGCTCTGCACTCACAACGGGGAGACTCTAAATGACTAGGATGAAGTATACTTTTAATGTTCAGCTGGTTAAATTTAAGAGTCTGCTCGCAATCATCCTACATTCCTGCTTTATTTTGTTACATATGGCTATGTGTACCTTTTGTGAATCCAGCATGATCTACTGGAGGACAGCTACAAAAAGGGTGAAGAAAGTCTGGTGTCTCTCTTTGACATTCCCACTCCTCCAGAGAGTTTGAGGATCGAATACTTTTAAACTGACCTGCTATATCTAGCACCCAGGAAGAGGCTATAGGTCAAAAGCAGCAGCCAGGATTTCCAGCAACAGGAAATAGCATCACGCTAAGGAATGGTGTATGACCCAAGAGACAAAACATGCCGCTACAACTCTCTATTTAAGTACCTACCATTTTAAATCTAAGCCTTTTCATACAATTCCTCTTGACAGTTAAATTTTTGATTACTTTTTGTTTCTTAATATCTCTTTCCTAAAGCCTACTGTTACTACATCAAGTTTGGGAACCACCCCTTTCCCAGGGATATCAGATTTATTTATTGTGGCCACTGTGACTATGTGTCTTGACTATTAAGAGTTTCTTAAACCAGCTTTGCAAGTTCCTTCAGGTTAGGTAGAGAGTCAGCTCTCTTTGTACTCCAGGAACAGTTGCTTCATTGATGGTGTTAAGTTTTGACTTTAAACCTTGTCTATTATGAACAGTGGTTGACATTGTCCTTTATTACTGTTTTAGTAAACTGAGTTGACTTTACAGCTTCTTCCAGAATTATAGGCTCAATATCCTTTCACTGATCTACAGGATGGCATAAGATTTGTATTTTCTTCTTATGACTTAAACTTTGCTTCTGCAGAAAAGTCTTGTTTACTCTAAACTTTAGGTTACTGGAGTAATTTTCTGTATTTCCTTACAGACACTGCAGTATCCTACTGACTCGGAATGTTCCAATATACTTTAAATGTCTTCTAAGAAGACTCCCTCATCAGTGTCATTCACCTGTCTACAATTTATCTACAGCCACAAGTACGTTTCATTTTCAATCAAACAGGTTACCTGACTCTTCTTTGCAAATCCTAACTATTCCTGCTGTTGTACTGCCATGATCTTCAGTTCCAGTCTCATTTCTGTTTGCATTTTTTCACTGCTCCGTAAGTATTTGCCTTTGAAATACATGACTTCTCTAAAAGATGTTTTAATTTGACCAAATAAAATTAAGAAGTCATGAAACCTTCTTGAATTCTTAAGAACAGAGGCAATATGAATAATAAGCAGCATAGAATTAAGTAATGCCAGGTAACACTTTTTTTGTCTAAAATGACGTTACAAACATAGCAATATGATGAATGGGATTCTGTACAATAAAGAGATACAGGTGCTCAGTTCTGCAGAAGTACTAACTTGTCTGGGCCCTTCCAAGAATGCCAAATCTTTTTAAGTTTAATGAAACATTTAATTCTGATTTTCAGACTACAGTCATTGATTCCAACCTGCCTGGATATGGGTATTACTGCTTTGATCAAAACTCGTTGCTCAGCTTATTATAAAACGCAGAGAGAAACATTAAGGCAACAAATTGATTAGAGATGTCTGCAAGGAAACCACAAAGATCCGTGGGTAGGCCTATCTCCATTAACAATCTTGAAGGTTATCTAAGGATAAACAAAGCACTAGTTAAAAGTGCAGATGCTGCCCGATCTCTGTGTCATAAAGCTCACAAATACAAACAAAGTATGCTGATAGATAAAGTTAGCAAAACAAGATTCACTTCCTACTAGAGAAAAGTAACACAGGTCATTAACTTCCACTGAAGGAAGCTGGAAATCAGTAGTAAAGGTTCTAGCGCTGTGCTAGCGAGTAACATTAGATATAAACTTTCAATGCTGTAATCAGAGAGTCTCTAACTGTAGCTCCGGAGGCATTTGCATTTGAAGAAAAGAGATGTACACAGCACTGAAATGATTGTGTCTGTGAGGAAACCTGGATTTGAGAGTAAGCACAGCACTTTACTAAATGCTTAGGAGAAAACACAGACATTGAGTATTTCAGAAGATGCATACTAAGCTAGAGAGGAATTAGCTGAGGTGCTAAAAGGGAGTGTAATTAGAAGGAGTGAAACAGAAACTCTGTCAACAGAAAGTCAACAGAAACTCTGAATCCATCTCAGTGAAAAACCTCCTAATAGCTAAACTACTTTTATACCCCGGTTTGGTGAACTCAATAGTTGCAGTATTTAAAATCTAAATGGTTTGAACAACCAGAGCTGTCTGAATCAGTGTAGCTCTATGGACTTTAAATTCACCAGCAGAAACTCAAGCCTTAAATTTGCAACTGGATTACCGGATTAGCTGGAAGATGCGTACGCAATTTTTCCATTAGTGGCAAGTGTTAGGCTGGTTACACAGATGAACAGTTAACTATGCATATTGCTTTTCAGAACACAATACAAGAAGCAGTTCTTTCTCTAGCTATGATCTTCAGGTTAAAATATTGTATATACGACAATCCACTCCTGTAAAGTCAGAGCACTTACAGATAAGAACCATATTTTCTAGAGAATACCAGCTGACTATGATTTATTGAAGGGCTGTCATTTATTATGAGACACATTTATATTCTAGACAGCCACAAGAGTTTTTCTAGGAAAATTATGTCATTACCAGTGAGGGAAACTCAAAAGCAAAAATCATATATTATACATAATACTGTAAATCTGAAGTATCTAATTTTATCTTTAGTATGTGACTTAAAAAAAGAAAATCACAGTATATTTATATGATGAGAAGAAGGGGTAGAAGGTCAAAACTCAGAGAATGACAGAATGTGGGAATCTTAAGACTTACTAAAACACATGCAGTGTTAACACTGATATTATGTATCTGTGAGAATCCCACCGTATTTCTCTTCACATGCCAGATTTTATAATAACTTTATTCAAAATGCTGTTGCTAAGCAGGTTTAAGTTTGTTGTAAATAAATGACTTTCATATTCTATATATGTTTTTAATATCATAGTGTTTTTAAAAATTGTATGATTCTGCATTTCTAGGTGTTAAACAATTTTTTTTGTAGAAACACTCACAAGGAGTCCAATTCCTTGTCATAATAAGAGAAAGTTAAATGTGACATTCAATGGCTTTACAGCCTTCCCTTTCTATGGGGAAAGAGCAGAGTGTGCAAGGTTCTCTAAGGTTGTTTCACTTCAGTGGTAGCTGTGTGTCCAAACGAGTCCTCCCCCAAACATCTAAGCACAGTCAGTACATTCCCAACTCCTACTGCCAAGTTAAAATGAAAACGGTCTTAGTTCAGTAATGATTGAGGTGGTTTGCTCTAATCAAATTAAACCAGCCAAATGTTCTTTTCAAAGGTAACTGTCTACTCTGCAGCTGTATGCAAAATACCACATCAAATGTGGAAAAAAAAAAAAAAAGTGATAGAATTCTATCCTTACAGTAGAGCCCTGGCTCCACTGATGAAGAGAAACAAAAGCACCAGTGCAGCTAGGAATGACGATCACAGAAAGCTCATAGAAATATGCTAACTTAAGAAACAGTGAACAAAGTACTGAAATTTCCAGTTTATAATTAATTGATTTCAGGGAGAAGGGAATTCTCTGGCATTGTTAAACAGCAATTTATCACAGTGACTACACTTCAAATAGATATTAAAAGACTAGCCAAAGCTTCATATAAAGGAGAAAAAAAAAAAAAAAAAATCACACAGGCTTTTCCATTCTATTTTTCACTTGTTTCTCTGTTTCTATCAAAATATGTAACATTCTGCACTGACTAATGTTCCAAAAGTCCAAACTCAATAGGTTTCGTTTAAACTCAGTATGATTCATCTGCACTAGAACTGAGTTTTCAATCTTTAAATACAGGAAATTCCTGCAAAGATGAATTAACGGCTGAGATAGTTTTTTTTTTTTTTAAATTTTCTTTCATTAAGAGAAGATAATCTGCTAATGATAATCCAGGGTGATAGATAGTCAGTGTTAGTATGGACTCTTTTAAAACAGTATGGCACTTTTTGCTAGGTCTGTAGATTGTTTGCTAGGTATGTCATACAAAATCCACCCTAGAGCAACGTTACAAATACCAGCAAACTGGCACACCCTGTATTTAGGCATGTGAAATCATTTGGTCCTAAAATTATGTGGGACACTTCTGAGACTAGAAAGACATCTTCTAAAACCCTGAAAAGGCATCTAAAGTATCATATGGAAGAGTGTTGTTAGAATTTTAAGGTTTAATTTCAAAGGGATTAGTTAGCAGAATATTTTCTTCATTTTCTAAGGATGGGAGAAATTTTCAAAGGTGAAAGATAAATAAATAAATAGGAAAACCAATACAATAATTTGGATGCAATGAGGTATTTTGAAAGAGTTCAGAAATCAACAGACACATTTCCACTCTTTGATGATCATCTCATCAAACGCTTACCAAATGGTGGTTTCCCAAATGGAAAATGTCCAAGTACACAATGGAAAAAACCACTCCTTGGAAAACTATGAAGTGGTTTATTTATCAATGCCTTATAGGTTAAAGGTATAACTGTTAACTAATCATGCATGCATAATTAAAAGTATTTTTCAGAATATAAAAGATATGAAGAACAGGTACAGGTGGAAAAATTTCCTCTTTTAAAAGAAAAGACTCAGTTTAATTATATATGTATACGGGCACAGTTATCTTTTGATAATTTGTTAGATCATTAAGAATCAACTTGTTTAGCAAAACTGGAAAACAACCAGACTTCATACCAAGAGTGAAAAGCAGATCTCCTATATACAGCAAAGTTTTGGAATGAACAGCAACCTCTACTTTACTTAGTGTTATGAAACTTCACAAATCTTCAGAACTAAATTACATCACCTAAGAATTACCACAAAGACAAGTAATCACTCTTGATGTCAAATTAACATTACTGCTCCATCAGGATAGTTGAATTACCTATTCTGTGCAATTTATTTTAACTTTTAATAGAAACATTCTCTATAAATAAGGCGTTAATCTAATACATGATAAGAATCAGTATATGTGATTCATATTCTAATGTATATTGTTCCTGAACTCTATTCAGAAAGTCTTAAAATTCACTGCACTCTTCATTTCATAGCTCTATTTGATAATGCACTTAGATCTGTGCTAAGCTTCAAACAATGGCTTAAATCCCACCAAGTGTACCTAAGTGACTCACTCAGTGCTTTGCTAAGTCACAGCCTCCAGCTCCAGACTACTCTCTTTCAAACACCTGGAAAACAAGCACTTTTCTTCTCCCTGCTTTGTTCCACACTTCAGCCAGAGGTAGATACCATGAAGCAAACTGGAGTCCCAATGAATCTACCCTGGCCCCTGCTTGTGAGTGTGGACCATTCATTTTTTTGTCCATTTCAAGGCTCAGTTTTGAATCCTGGATCCCACTCCATTAACCTTGGGGATGCTGATGCCTCATCTGGCAGTCACAGCCTGCCACCAGCAATGGTTGTGGCAAAATGAGTTGGTTTTCCATTTGTGCAGGACCCAGCAAAACTAGATCTCTCCAAGAACTGCAGACACAACAATCAGCAGATTAAAAGAAGGCAGGGAGCACTGGATATAATCTAAAATGGCTAACATTTACTCTCACAAAGACTGGAAACATGTTTTTTGTAAAAAGCTTAGATTCAGAATAAGATAAAATATTTTTTAAAAAAAGCTCTCATAATCACTCCAGAAACTGAATTTCCTAAGATTCAGAAGTCCATCTTGTATTCAACCCTTCCTTCCTGATGTGCTCTTATCTTGTCCTGTTTCTAGCAGATCATGTATTCAAACTACATCATCACATCCATAACTAATAAACAATTCATATGGACAGGAAGAATATCACTTATTTTCCCTGTACATGCTCATTCTGTGTATGGTAAGTTGCAAGCAGATGATGACAGGCCAGCATTCATGTGCAGTCTCTGCCCAATGGTCTCTGCCAACTTAACAAATTTCTCCTAGTCCTACCTACCACCAAACCGTATTCAGCGGCAACCACAACACTCCCCTTCGCTCTCCTGCCATCAGAGAAGCTGTACTTCCAGGCAGGCAGTCCCTCCTTCCCCAAAACCTTTGCAGTGTCCCTTCTCGCAGTGGCTGGTCAGGGCAGGGACTGTCCCCCTTTCTCTCTGACCACCACTGCTCTGCAGCCTGAAAATGCTTCTCTCCTGCCAAGGCACTTCCCGCCTTCACATCTGCCTTGAAGACCATCCTGTTTGTGTTAGATTAAAATCGACTCCGAGGCTCATTCAGTTTTTCCTTCCCATTACTCATCCGCCATTTTTACCTCAGCTGCAATTCATCTGCCACACTAATACTTGGCAAGTGTCAAGTTCAGTTTCTGCTGCACTCCAACCCTGCATCTTATTTTACTCTTTCTGTGTGCAAGACAATCCCTGCAGCTAGCAATGCAGGGGTCACCACTTCTTTGTCTCCTGGGGCCTGCCAGATGCCATATGAGTGGCGCTACACAAAAATAAATTGTATCGCACAAAACAGCGCACTGCTGATGTGCAAGAATGACCTCACACACTAGATGTTTAACATTAGCTTGGCAGAAAAAGGAAGTAAGGAAGGAAGCAGAATTCACTAGAGACAAACACCCCCCAAAATAGAAATGTTTCACTTGACGGGATGGAACATCTCAATGATTTTGAGAAGATCATCCTTTAAACTTATTAACAGTACACTAATAAAGCCAGAAGCCAATATTGGTGTCACCACAAAATGGAAAGAGAAATAAAATTAACTACTGCCTTTTGAATTTTTTTTCCTTCTGTATGTTCCCCATGATTTCATTTCAACAAAGAGAAAAAAGGAAAACAACTACATGTTCAAATTGCCTTGCAAAAGGTTAGCTAGGTATTGATGAGCTGCTACACATATGTTCTGAATGCTTTATCACGTCAGACAGGGAATGTTAAGACACTTATAAAAAGATACCTTCTAAGTACAGGGAAATTTTAAGCAGCAAACCATTTATACACTTCTGGGACCTTTGAGCAAGGTCTTTATGTCAGGGTACATGAGGATGGGGGAGTGACGTGTGCCCAAACCTCTCTCCCCCGCACTCAGACTGCCTTGCCAAGGGAATCAGTTGATGGGCTCTACCAAGCACTCAGGTGTAAACCAAGACATAACAGCATGGACCGCTGGACTGCAAAAGCAAGGAAAAAGCAGCATGACGGTACTGCTGTACCTCAGAGGGCAGTTTGTCATTTATGGATATAATGGATGTAAAATAACATAAAAACTTGAACATGGCATAATCATGCAAATACTCGTAACTACTGTGTTCCCCCTCCACTGATTTGTATACCAAAAAGAGTGACAAATAGAGTTAGACTTCAACTAGGTGCACCATTCTTTTTAACTGGGGCATCTATTTTACAAGTTAACAGGAAGGAGAGAATTAAGATTTTTAATTCCTTCTTATATGGTCATAAACACCTTGAATGGAAAGATTTCTGACACATACCTTTGAAATAATAACCCAGATTAAATTACATTGTAATAGGCCATATTCAGTACAGCATTGGTAATTTTAAAATCGAAGACTTACTAGCCCATAAAAATACTAAAGAAGTTGTATTTATTAAAAAAAATATGAGATAGGAAGCAAAAATATACAGCTTTGCAGCTCTGTTCTATTTGCTTACGGTTTAGCACTATTAAAACTGTTTAATATAAATAAGATAGAAAACAAGCATGGCAAGAATTACAGTAATCTGTCTTGTGTATCACCTTCCCAGAGTGTGAATTCACAGTTTGATGGATGATTAAGATTAGGGGAAAATTATTCCTCTGATTACCAGCAGGAGAGAGATAAAATGAAGGCAATTTATATAGTTGAATTTAGCATTATAATCACAAGAATTTTTACAGATATATTGCATCAGGAAATACTCCTAGTTTTACACACAAGAGTTCCCTGAATCTAATGTGTCATTTACTCCTGGCAAAGTGTGTTCTTTATCTACATATATTTCATTTTTCCCAAACAAAACAGCACTAAGCTATGTAAGTGCTGGACCAACTTTTGCCAGATTTACTTACTGTATATAGTAAAGTTTTAGTAAAGCATTACATCTTATGATCTGAAAGGTGAGCTAGAGGAGCATCTTAATCATCTTTAACAGTTACAAGGGACTTTTCCAAGCCTATGACATACCTAGTTTTAGAGGAATTCACAGTAAGATTTACTTTTGAAGATTCTATTTTTAACTTCGTTTTATGAAGATTAAATAGAGTAAGGTGTCCTGGTGGAGAGGAACTCTATACAAAGGGCAAAAGTGAACAGGAGAGGATTTTAAGCACACTGCAATTATCCTTTTAACTGCATTTTTCCTATGCCTTTCTATACACCATTCTCAACAGCCTTGAAAAATTTTACATCAGTCCTAAAGGCCTTACTTCCATTATAGTTCAGAGACTTCCACTAGCCTCACTTTTCTGTTGAAGATCTTATTTCCTTTTGATTCTTTTCTTGCAACTTTTTTGCTTTATTCTGCAGTGAAATCTTATCTAATTTCATTATCTATCATTGTAAAAGCACCTGTGCTGCAAAAAAATGCATCTCTTCATTGTACGAATACAGAAATGGTAGACTTGGAGCAAAGGAACATGAAACAAAGTTCTCATAATTAGCAAGCAGTAGCATGGAAAAATTTGACAAATATTATGTTTAAAATTATTCTGTGCTATTCAGACATTTCTCCTTTATGTAGAAAATTCTCTTCCAACACTAATGCCAGGCACTAGGAATCAGTTTTGGTTTTACTCATTTCTCAGAGGAAGTGAATCTACAACCACTACAACAAACCTGTAGTAGCAATGCTGGTCCTGAATCCTGGTTCTAGGACCAATAAAGCCACGCAGCTCTACTTCTGCCTGGTAGCACTACAGATTTCCTTCTGAAACTGTTCTTCATGTTTAGCACCACTTCATGGCGAAAGAGAAGCCCTGGGCTGCTGAGCTCCACATTTGAGTTGAGCATGACACTCAGCCTAAGTTCATATGGCTTGTGATTTCTGCCACTGCCATCAGCTGATGCCAGAGTACCACAGCTGAGCACAGGGTGTATGCGGCTCATCTCTTTAAAGTCTAGACTTTGACTCACAGAATGACTATTGGCTGACATTGAGCAACTCATGGATCGCACATGCCACTACTCAGAGGTAACAAATACAACGTATTTGCAGTTCCAACTTAGTTCTCTCAGGCTAGTTACCTGTAACATTCAGAAAAAAAGCTCAGACATGCCCTCAAAATCAAAAATATTTGATGTTAAATACTGGTGTTGTTACCCCAGTGCTCTGAAAACAATGTACATTTTAATCCAGTATGCAGACAATGCATTTGGCATTGTTTTTATTTAGTAGCCTGGCCATGACAGCAGCTTCCAGAATGCGTGCCCAAACAATAAACGTTTTTCAAGCACAATATGTTCAATAATTAAGTAGAGTTAGGTCAGCAACTTAAAACTCCTGATCTTCTTTTACAGTATTTCCTTTTCTCTGAGTGTATTTACATAATACAAAAATAGATGTTTAATTTCAATAAATTGCAAACTCTTCTACTGTATTTTGTAACAGAACTATGATTTCAGTCATTCCAAAGGGCTCTACAGATTAAAAACATGCACAAAAGAGGTGAATTTTTGAATAGCATTCCTCATATTTTAGAAGAGAGAATGTTTGAAATTGCTTATCTCCCCCTGCCTGTTTGTGGAAAAAGGTGTGCAGCCAAGATCCCAGGCACCCTGATTCATCACAGACCAACCCCTTGTGTCTGAAATGCTGCTTATGGCAAAAGGCATAGGCCTGTCAACATTGCTACAAGGACCTGAAACACACTTCCAGAGATTTTTATACTGAAATTACATTCTCATGTTGCTGGTTGAAATACTTACTGCTTTGTAGAGAATTAGTTTTCATTCAAGTTTGTACAAATATTTGAAGTTTCAATGTATTTATGCTACGATCTGTCTAGATTCAACTGCACTTAAACCAAGCAAAAGAAGCCTGCAGCTGCATAGTCAGTTCATCAAATAGCTCTTTGGAAAAGAAGAACTTTATTTTCATGATTTTGCTGAATTCAAGACTAGAAAGCTCTTAAAAAAAAAAAAATCTTTTACTTCATATAAAAAGACCTCAATGGCAGAAAAATTTTTAAGCATTGTTATGTTGAATTATTCCCAAACAAGATTTACTATTTCCAAATGTGTAAATGTCTAAACCTGGACAACTGAATCCTCATTTACTCTCATAAATTAATTGGTTGGATTTCAGAGATTTTGACAACTCCCAATTATTTCTCTACTGCCAAGGTAGAACTTTGCGTGCACTCCTCTGTAAACTAAGCCCCTTGATTTGGTGATCAAATATATGTTGTCCACATAAAGATATCCCCCCTTTCAAAATTTATTTGCTAAGCCCCTGGCATTACTAGGTGCCACCCAAAATAATGGTTATGAACCGAATTGTGGATTTGCTTAATTAGCAATGGAAGTGTGAGCTGCAGCCAGTATCCCACTGCTCACTGAAGTGAGACTGATGATACGCACTCCATTATCAGTATTTCGGAATACAAACTCTTTGCCTATGCAGTTTTGACATAAGTAAGACTAATACATTATGCTGTCTTAAAATGAACAAAAATTAGTTTATATCTAGCTGTTGACTTTTGAGTTTCAAGTATTATTTTCTGCCTCATCTTTCGTCTTGCACCTAATAAAACCCCCTCATCTCAGATCCTAAAAAAAGGATTATTACAGGTGCAAAGCATTTTGAAGGTCAACTCTAACTCCAGCATCTATTTCTCTAGGCCTGATGTTAGTGAAATGTAAAATGTTTTCCTTCTGCTATGCAATATACACTTACAATAACACAAAGAACAGGAAATAGTTGTGCTAATACAGCACCACTAGCAAGATGCTGACCAGTTTCGAATCACTGCATATCTGGGTATCTGCAAAGGAAACCTTACCTCTCAAAGCTCATAGTACTGATAAAAGATGCTCACGGGCTGGTGAACGTTTCCAGCTATGGAAAAATCTAAGAGGTTAGAGTAGGGCTAGCTTTATCATTAAGAACACAGATCATTTATCCAGGGTTTATACTATTCACACAACAGAAAGGACATGCTGGGCCACTGCCACCATTTTGCAAGCAAGGTCTGACACCTGTATTGTTGCATTCTTGGTAACACAATCAGCAGCATGTAGTGAAACTAGTACCAGTCAAACAGGACTCAACCATGAGGCTGCCTGCAAATCTTCAAGCCTTAAGCTGCTACTTCTGTTTAACATGATAATCTACAGCTCTCTATAAAAGCACCTAAAAAGGCAGAATGCACATTTTACCACTGCTCCAATTTTTGCCATTTCTGTAATGCACAGAGCTGCTAAAAATCATCTGGCTGGCAGTACTAATAGTTCAAACAAAACCAAGGAGGTTCTTTTTCATTCTCTCTTATGCCTCAGGAAATAATGTATATATGGCTCCTTGCCCATCCATTACAACACTTAAGTCACACATCTATGCCTCTGGAGATAGGTGTTTGTGTGTGTGGGAGGCAATGCACAGGGATGAGGTGAGGTCTGGCAGCCAGCACCATGGCCTGTTGAAACCTCAAACCACACTTCACGTACACAGTTTAGTGCTCACTTCAGCCACAAATCCAGTGTCCATTCCACTTACGTCCCCAAACTTTTGCTTGCCCACCTCACGTACTAAACCCAGGACGCCACTGATCAGGACAGTGGTCCCACCTCCTCACCTGACCACGTTGGGGTGTTCGAACGTCTCCAGGTGCCTCAAAACTGCCACCTCTCGGATTGTAGACAGTGGCATTCCCTCCTCACTGGTCTGCACCCGAACCCGCTTCAATGCAACAAAGCGACCTCCGTTCTTCAAGTCTCGGGCTTTGAACACCTTTCCATAGGCTCCTTCCCCAATCTCAGCCACATATTCATACTGCTGGTCAGCCAGGTTTGTGCTGTCCTTATCCATGCTGGCACCACTCCTCTTGAGTTCCAAGTGCCTTGAGGTGGCTCTCAGTCTCGCTTACTTTCTGAAAACTAGTACTTTGCTTGTGTTGCAGACAGGCCACGCACTTGGTACCTCTGCCAGAAGGGCAATAGGAAGCTCTTGCCCTCCTGTTCTTATTCCTTTTCTGTACAGGCTCCAACGTGCCTCCTCTTTCAGCCACCAGGAATTATCATACAGTCTTCGGGAGCATTGCCTGTGTAAAGCCAATTAGATCTGGAGGACAAACCAAGCAAGAAAACTGAGTTTAGTTTACTTCATTACTTTATATGCAAAGTAAAAACATGGTGGAAAGGAGGATGTGAGCCATGAGGGTGACATATGTATCAACGTCCCCGCATGGCTGATACAACAGTACAAAGTTATCACAGTCTGCGCAGAAAGCTATGCAGACAGCTACAGAGCAGCAGTGCGCTCACGGGTTTTACTGAGCAATGGACTAAATATGACAACCCTGTGAGACACGGGTGATGGGGATGGCAGAGCTAACTATGCCCATGAGAGAGGAAGTTATGCCCAAGAACTTTTCTTCACTGCACATGGTGGACTCTTGGAAAGACATCCCATGCTGTATTACTGTCACTTGCTTGCAAATAATAGCATTTAGAGGTTTCTGCCTTGGTCTGCTCTCTCCTGTGCTAAGCCCTTCATGAACACATCATGAACACGCCGCAAGAAACAAGGTCCTGCCTCAAAGCGCCTGTGGGGACGAGAAATACATACATATTTAAATGACAATAATAAGTTATGGAGCATTGTGTGCTAAGGTAGATTCAGGAATGTGCACTTTAGCAAACTTATTAACAAACCAGGGTTAACAAGCTGTGGATACTGCCACCACTGTATCACTGGCAGTTCCTTGCAAAGCAGCATGATGAAAGATGTCCTCAGGAACCACATGCTCTGCTGTGAGTGCATGAGACTGGAGAGCAGAAGCACTTCCTTCTACATCCAGTTTCATCCACTTTCTGCAGGACTGGGCAAATCCTCTCCCTTCAGAGAACTTCACATCAATTCTCTCCCTGCCCCTTTTTAATATAGCAATACTGTGATCAGGACTGCAGCTCTCTCCCACACTGCATTTTTACCGTGCTAGGATAAAGAGCTCCAGACAGCTCAGTCGGGGATCCCCTAACTGGAATCCACGTACAAAAACAGGGGTATTCCGCACACTTACGCCGATCTTACACCCCGGCTGCAGATGAAAAGAGCAGTCCCAAGGAAACCTGTGCCCGCTGCTCATCCCTCCTCCCCGGCTGCAGCCAGAGGCTGCTCCCTGCCTCGCCGGCGTCAGTTCCCACCACCACAGCTGCCACCGCACCGCCCCAGCCAGCGGGCAGCCCCGCGCCCCCCTCCTGCAGCATCACCGGGCGACACCGACCGCGGCCCACCGCGGGGGGACCCCTGCCCGCCCCTGAGCCCCGCGGCGCTGGGGAATCCCTGCCCGCCCCCGACCCCGGGGGGTTCCCC
>VXAY01012530.1:1846440-1969475 GCA_013399855.1 Oxyruncus cristatus | reverse complement strand
TTTGGCTACTTTCCGTTCACTGAGTGTGGAGACCTCCGGCAGGAAGTAAGCGCCCATGAATGCTTTCGGGAAGCATCAAGAAACTTCGTTGCTGGAGAACACCCCCCTGCCCCCCCAGAGAAGTCTTTGCCCCAACAGGATTGCAGCTGGAGATACATGAGGCAGCGGGGCGAGGAGGGCACGGTGTGCGGAGGAGCTGGGCGCGCAGGCTGCCCATTCTCCGATGCAGAGAATGTTTTGTATGGAGCCGATTCTTACAAATACTGAAATTCACCACATTAAAAAAAAAAAAAAATCACAAAATGGATAACTATCTACTCTGTCTCCATGGGAAAAAACACATAGCCTAGTTCCCAGTTCTCCCAGCTGGTACCCTCCAGCACATGGTCTTCTGGACGTGAAGGATGACTGTTGTCCAGCTCCAGAACCATTGCTTATAGTGGTTTAACTGGGAGAGGGTGGACCCAAATCCCCTTATACAATTGGAAGCATAATTTAACTGAGTGGGCTTATAATTCAAAAAGAGTATGTCTAGGACTTGGCATTATACTTTGCTTTAGGATAACTAAATATATATATATTACTGTACAAACAAAAAGAATTCATATCAGAAAGAAGCATATAGTTTCTGGCCCCAGCAATTCCACATGCCTTTCCAATTTCTGAGAGGTTTAGAAGCAGCACCTGGAGGGGGATAGCAAGAGGAAACTGGCTGAGGACAGAAGGAAGGTTCCTTATTTCCCCTGGAAAAAACAGGGAGCTGGTACCACTCAGGTAATCAAGGAAAAGGCCAGTGGCATGTGAATGTTTTCAGGAGATCATGCATACTTTGCAAGAACTTAATTTATGCTCATATTTTAGTTTTAATTACAGAAATTCCTCATCAACTTCTGAAGCCCGTGATTTATCAGAGATATATTCTGAAGTTAATGGCAAACCTCATAACCTTTAAATGTGAAACTATCACAGATTCAAATACACAGATCAAATACTTCTTTTTAAAAGATGTGAAAAATCACATCACATTACAAGGTTTATATATACATATACTACCTCCCTGCATTTGTCTGTTTCATCACATTCATACATATCTTAAATGTATTTCCTTTCCTTTCCTCTCTTCCCATTTCCCCTTCCTCTTTCCCTTTTCCTCTCCCTCTCCCTAATATTTAGGCAGCTGTAACAAGCTTGGTGCACAAACCTCTGTTCAGGTTCCGAGTGGCATTAACTGTCTCACTTTACATGTAATAGGCTTCACTTTAGGGGGGGAGAAGTGAAGCCTTGGTTGCTGTCTCCCCCTGAAGATATCTGCATCTTTAAAACTCCAGTCGGGCTCTGTTAACTGTGCTGTTTCCGAGGAGGGGCTGAGGGGCACCAGGTCCTTTCGACAGATAACTGTGCAGCCTCATCTTTGGGATGAACATGGAAAGGAGATTTCTGCAGTCCCCTGACATTTACTTCTGTGCTCAAACGTGCTGGTTCATTATTCTCCTAATAAACAGTGTTCAAGACAAGATCAACCTTTCAACTCGAATTTTCCCAATATTTCCAGGGAGTATATGTAGTGGTTCTGTTCTTTAAAAGTGTTCTATCTGCCTTTCTGTGTGGTGATGTCAGTAGAGACTGCCATGGGAGATTATATGCTCAGGCTGTCAAACTGAATGAATTTATGACATAAAAGTGCCACATGGTTACTATGGCTTTATATGCTCCTCAGATTTTTTTCCAGGGACTTTTTCAAAAAATGATGTGACTTTTTTTCCCCTTCTCTCCATCTGAAGATCGGGTAATCGAGCTACTCTATCTCCCAACGTTTAGAGTTCAAATAAGCTATACAAACATCTAAAATGACCTAAACCAATTTTCTCAATTTTTTTTGTATACAAGTTAAGTGATTTCAGTAAGAAATTTCCAAACATGATTAAATATAAACACCAGCTAAAATGGATGATATTACAAATAATTTGCTGTAGAGGCTGAAATTATTTACCTGATTTTTCAGGTTCTTCAAAAATATAAATCTACTACATTTGTTTTAAAGTTCAAAGTCAAGATTTTTCAAACAATATACATTTTAGAATAGTTATAAATAATAAAAAAGAAACTTTAAATAAAAGATTTTTCTTTTCATAATAACCTTTAAAAACATTTAATCTTTTGTGTTCACGAAAGCAACATGCTACTTTTAAGATTTCTGATTTAGAAGAGGTATTTGCTTATTTTTTATCAACAGTGGAAGTTTTCCTATACAGAAATTAAGAAATCCCTTACTTGTTTTATAATTCATAGCATCTTAATTTTTAGAAATTTACAGATATTTTTAGAAATTAATATTTTAAGAAGCTATTAAATATTGTTATGAAATGAATTCTAACTATCATTTGTAGTTATTTCTACACTTACATAGTTCTAAAGTATTTTTTGTTCTAGAAAAACAAAAATTTGGGAATGTGTATTGAAAGAGGGAAAAATTTTTACCACACTGGTTTCTGATTTTTATATCAAAATTTTCTTTGTCAAATGATGTTTTTCCATATTTTTCAATTCTGGTATTTTTAATTCTAGTATTTCTTTAAAATCATAGTGAGAAAGAGAGTCCACTTATACTGAAATGCATTTAAAAAGGAAAATTCTAATGTATTATTTGAACTTGAATTATACTGCAATGTAACTCCATCAAAACTAAAAAGAAATTATGTTATATGCTGTATATAAATCATTTTCATAAAATGAGATCTGCACTGTTTTTCTGGAAATAATGAATAAGCCACTGGTGTGGAAATGGATAACAAGCAATTACCAGAATGAGTACAAAGCAGTTGATTAAAAGAATCTGGTAGTGGTGGGCAATACCAAAATGTATTTCCAATAGACTAAGACTGAGAAAGGATGAGATATAGTGTATTGTTTTGCTTTGTGTATTTTATCTGTGTTTCGGGAACAGCTGAAGTTCTGCTAGGGATTCACAGTTTGATCTTATATGAAGTGTTCTGCAAAACATGACATTTCCTTTTCAAAGAACAGATGTTCATAAAGCTCTTGGAAAATAGTTTGCTTTTATTATGGTGTAATTGCTGGGGTTTGTTTGTTAGCTTGCATCTTCAATCTCAGCTAAGATGATTTTAACCATTTTTTGGGTCATTTTTCCTCAAGAAAACACCGTAAATGATGAGAGACCAGCTATTCTTGTTGTAGAGATACAGCAGTCAACTATTGTGAATATGAATATTTAGAACCTGCAGCAGCCAGAATTTGTTTAAAATGTTAGCATAAATTATTACTATTTAGAAGTTCACTTTAGCAAGCCCAAATAGGTCTTATAAAAAAAAAAAAGTAGTAAATATACTGCATGGAAAATTGTTCCTGAAAATATATTTTAGATATCATATCTAATACAAAATTGGGAAATAACTATTCTCACCTATCATTAGTTGTGTTATAGCTGTGTGAAAACAGACTATAAATATATACTGAATATTTTAAAGCTACTTTTAATGAAGCATAGGCATAATGAGAAAGATTATATAACTGAACACTAAGAATTAATTCCAATGTGAAATATGAAAATATTTTTCATATGTAACTTCTTAGTTGAACAGGAACATATAAAAATTCTAACATATTTGCAGAAAAATAAGTCATTAATATTCACATAATATTTTAACTAATTCATGTGTGAGAAAATACTATCTAATCCATGTAAAACATATGCAGCCATGGCATAATCAGCAGTGATTAAGGCATCTAAGCCACTTACAGTATGATTTTTTTAATTTTGTTTTTCTTTCAATCACAGCCTTTGTTTACAGCAGATAATTTTGTGTTTTACAAATTGTATCTTTCTGTTTTTACGTTAATAACCTATACTGTGGGGCTATTGTTTCTTAGTACAAAGAACCGTAACATAATGTCAGGCATTTAAGCATATACATGTTTCCCCATATTTGTTTGTGTATGCTTTAGTAATCACCAGTCACAGGAGTGGCCAAGAAACGTGCCATGTGAAAGGCATGCCTACAACTAACCACAAGCCTGTTACTTTTCTCTGTATACTCTCTGTACTCTAACGACAACGACTGCACCTGGGAGAATCCATCAGCGGTATTTTCCTATCCAGCTCTTAAGGCAAGAGCCAACGAATTTCATTTGCTCTCTTCAGAAAGTTGACTTTTGCGGATTATTATATCAAGGGCAAAATGTATACCTACTGTCAAGAAAACAGCTTGCTATCTGTATTTGCATTGTTCCCTAAAGCTTCACCTCACAACTGGGTCCCCTCTTGCACTCCACACTATGCAGTGTTACACTGAAAGGCAGTCTGCACCAGACTGATTGCAGTCAGAGCCAGGGAAATGGAAGGATAGGAAAGGGAAAAAAATCATTGAAAATCACGCTGCAGATCAGTAGGGAAGAAGTAGAGCAAACAGGTGAAGACTTCTGAAGCCCTGATTCTGTGATCTAGTGCAGGGGTAGATACAACATGGCATGCATGCTGCAGACTGTGCCCAAGGCGATGGGGTCCCGGTGGCATGTGCCATGAGGCTGGCAGCCAGGCTATGCCCCTGTGGAAGCTGCTAGGTAATCCAAATCCCTAACAAGAGTGACAGTGGGGAAGCAAGCCAGCAGAGTCTGCTGCGATGGGCGCTGCCAGCTCATCCTGGGACCCTGTGGCATGCAGCACGAGGTGGAACTCCCAAGGAGCTGATGCCATCTCCCATCTGTGGTCTTTTGCTGGCACTCTTCCTTTCAGCTGAGAGTGCTGAGCTGAGGGGTATCTGTCTTGGCCTCAAAATTCACATTTTTTTGGAATGAAGCTCATTGGTGCAGAAACATCAGCCACCCTGAAGCTGGAAATAATCAGCAACTGAGGGATGTGGTAGAGGAGGGATCTGTGTTTTATTTGCTTCCAAGTGTTTTGCCTAATTTGCAGTCATTGCTTGTTGGTGTTATATTATACACTTCTTTAAAGCAATATTTGGCATGGGTAAGATTCTTCCCTCTTCCTTTCTGCTCTATTTGTTTTAGTGGCTTTTGCATCTGCTCAGATAAGTGTATTTACATCTGTGCATATATATTCATTGCATGAATATATATTACTCTTACTTTATGTCTTTTGTAGAATACTTAATATCTGGTTTCCATTCAGTGCAGGAAAGAAGCAGAGACAAATCTTTAGCTGTGAAAACTGATGCTGTCTGTGGAAGCTTTAAAAAAACACCCTATTCTATTTGTACACCATAATCTTAAACTTTTTGTGTCATTCTGGTCTTAAAAAATGACTCAGAATATGACTTATTTTAGAGTGTAGCTGTGATCTGGAAAGTTGGCCACAGAAAACAATACTTAGTTGATCTGGCCCCAAGTGAGCATAGTCTTACTGTTGGTAACAGTGACTAGAACAAGATTTTATACATTTTTCTTCTGTCAGCATTTCACAGAAAGGGAGCAGACTTTGAATGCAGATAATGCATGGACCAAGTTCTTAAACATGTTCCAGTTGTGGGCTTCCTTTTTTCTTAAAGAAAGAACCCACCTTATACCAGAGCCCACGTGGTGTTTATGTGGTGGATGGCCATTAAACCTTTTTTGTGTTGCATTTGGGAACTAGGTAGATTTGATCTGGAAATTGCCAGTTCACACATAACTCCAGCATACCATCTATATTGTCCCATTTAGGAGAGAAATGGCTTATTTGCTTCTGCTTAATGAAAAATGCAGTAACATTTTTCATAGCATGCTAGAAAAACTGGTGTGTGAGATAGGAATATACCCAAAGTATGATGTCACTGTAAATAAATGAATATTTAGGAAAAAAATCAAATAGAAATATGACAACAGAGGATCTCTCGTGTCAATCAGTAAAAATAAATGTAATGAAAATCAAGATGAAATTATATAGCATTTGACCGGAGAAAAAATGCGTAGCTTAAAACTTCCAGGAGCTGGTGAGAAACTGGTGCCCTAAAGCACTAAAGCAGCATCCTGTCCTATCAGTAAGGTAATGGGGGAGTAAGGAATAGATGCTGGTCAGCAGCTGCAACAGGGAGTGGTGTTTTTGTAGGCAGAAATAACTGAGAGTTACGTTGTATCATCGATTGATTTAAGCAGGTCTATCATAGAATCATAGAATGTTAAAGGCTGGGAAAGGACCTTGAAGATCATCTAGTTCCAACCCCCCCTGCCATGGGCAGGGACACCTCCCACTAGACCATGTGGCTCAAAGCCCCGTCCAACCTGTCTCTCCAATCTGTGCTGTTTATTGATCTAGATCAGAAACAATTGGCTTAATTTACAGCACAGATCTACGTTAGGCATTAAGAAACACTATCTAAAGACAGGTATATAGTTAAGTACATGTATTCTAGTAGAGGGTCAGGCAACCACAAGAGACAAATATCTTCTGGGAATTACCTAATTCTGCTTCAGAGAACTGGGATGGACTAGGTCATTCTGAGATCATCTCCTGTCCAGCTGTATGGGTTTCTGATTATGTACCATTCCTGAGTACAAACACAGTAATAGTATTTAATCAACAACAGTAGTTGTGACAGAATGCATAACTTTTTGGATAAGAAAGTGATTTTATATATTCTAGAAAAGCACTGGGAACATGGAGACCCTGTAGCTAACTGCTCTTTAGCATTTAATAGCAAGTGTTTTAACACTGATCACTCTGTCTACAGTGTCACATCACTGCACCCACCTGTTTTTTCCCAGTTATCTGGCAAATACATAGCAATGATTTTCAAAGGGGAAAACTTGGTCTGCCTTACACAATTCCATGTATTAGAGAGCTGGGATACAAAGGAAGGCAAAACTTTAACAGCAATCAAAATTAGTAGTAATGACAACAGATCATACCAGCCAGTATAATTTACCTCTTTGGCATCCAGTGATGACACTTTTGTGTAAACTGTCATAAATGACTAACACAATGCTGTGAATATCAGTAAGTGATGCTAATATACTTACCTATCACATCATCTGAAATAGCCATGCACTTTAAATTAGAAACTCTGTCAGATGAAGATATATTTTTATACATTTCTATATGTTACACTGCCTTAAAAATTACTGTATTATTCTTATCTCTATGAATCTCTTTTTAATCTCTTCAACGTATGCAATGTTGAAGGAATAGTTGGCTTTTTGAGTGAAATGGAGGTTGTTGAGGATTATTCATCTCACTGTAGTGCCACAGGGTAGGGACTGAGGGCTTCTGGTAAACAATTCTTTAATGTTGTCCATGACAGAGACTTAGAAATACAGTGTCACTGAATCCAAATTGTAATTGTTATTGATTTCATTATACTGCACCTTTGGTTAGACCTCAATATTTCTAGAGCAGGCACAAAATGCAATGCATGCTGAAATAATGTATATAACAGTGGTTATAACATGTTGTTGCCTACAGTTTTAAAGGAAAATTAGACTTTGCAAATAGTGGGCAGCTATGTTTTCAGGATAAAATCACTTCTACTGGTATTCTCTGGAGTATGGTGTGATCTCATTGCACACAGATTTACACACATAACTTCTGTTAAAATCAATCAGTATTCCTTGCATAAATCCTCTTGCTTGTCCATTGGAATAATGTATCCCTTAAGGCTGCAATAGAACTTAATCTATTTAGTAAATGTAATATAATACTACAGTATGAAAAAGACTTGGGAAACTAATGTTGAGCATCCACTAGCTCATTTCAGGAGCATTCCAGATTCATAGATACATGAGCTGTTCGTTATCCACACATACCAGAAAGCTTCTATCAAATGTAATTATGCAGTAGATTATGTACAATGGATGTCTGCCAATATTCCCTACTTGTACGACCACTATTATAGGAGGGTCAGTTCTGAGTGTGTAGTCTGGCCTTCATCAAGTGATACTCTCCTTAAGCTGCTTTAGAAAATTAATTTTTTTGTTCTCATGCCTGGTACAAGCAATGTCCTGTAGTTATTAAAAGCCAACATTAATGTTAGGATGTCATATTTCTAATTTCTATACCAAGCAGATGAGGTAAACATGGGATTTCAGGTACCAGATAATGGAAACAGCTAATTAAATTTAAAAAAAAAAAAAAGAAAAGGACAGCTATGCTGGGTCAGAACAAGGATCTCTATAGTGTCTGTAGAGCAGTCTCTGACAGTAGTCAATAATGTATGCTTAGGGAATAGTGTAAGTGTGGTACTATAAGTTCCCTACTCTACTGTTACACTTTCAAGATAAAGGACATTGTCTGATGGTTAGAACTAGGGATTAAACCCCCACAGTTCAAGCTCCTAGCCTTGCCTCTGCTATTAGTACATGAAGCTGAACAAATAAGAAAAAGTGTGTGCACCAACCCAGCCATTGCTAACATGATTCCCCTATCCCTGTTTCACAGGGTGAAGACTGTGAAGGGTCCCACACAAGGGAGCAATGTCATTAATCACTGTCATTATTTATGACAGGGAAGTAAAGCCATTATTTACCCCTTCTTAGCTAAGAATATTCCCAACTTTAATGGGAAATTGCATCATCTTTCAAGCGTGGGCGTATACAGGCACACATGCGTGTACACACACAGCTCAAATATATTTCTCTGAACAAAATCTAACATTGCTGACAAAACCTCACCAGGTATTCAAAAGAGATGACATTAAAAGGCAAAATAATTACTTCATGGTTAAGCTGCGTAATTGCATATTTTGTGATAGTGTATACATATTGAAATCAGAATCAATAAATGACAAAATTATCAACAAAATTGTACAGAAAACTTTGAGTCCTTCTACTCTGAGAGACCTGGGAGTGCTGCAGTACTCCATGTCAGGGCAAGACCAGGGTGTGTACAGCTTCCTCTTTCTCGTCCTTTGCCTATTCTCTATGCCCCACTTTTTTGCAAAAGGTAAACTCAGATTTCTGGGCTGGACAGGACCTGCAGAACCTTCCCAATAGGATGGAGAGACAGAACCCAGTGACTTACTGGGGTTTCTCACTGCAGAATCTGAGATTTCTAACATCCAACCAACATAGCTATTGTATTGCTTTTTTATTTCCTGAAAGCTTTGCCATGTAATAATTTACTGCACATATTTTCTAAGTACTTGAAGGAAAAACAAACCAGAAGCAAGAGCAGAAGCAAATAAAGGAGATAGGCATATACAGCCTGCTTCATCCAGCCTGTCCATTATTGGTGTAAGAGCAGCTCTTATGGAAATCTTTCTAAGTCTCTCTCTGCTTCACTGATTAAACTACCCTGATCTGTTTTCATGTCACAACTGAAAACATCGACCAGCTCTACCCTTTGGCACAGTTCAGTAGTGAACCTCTTCATACTAACTCTATGACTGAATGTTTGAGTTTATTCTTATATATAGCTCCATTCCAGGAAAGACTAATGCATCAAAATGAAACTTGCAAGGAATTTGGATGTCCAGATTTATAATCACAGTCCCGAAAACTCCCACTCTCCTACTGCTTGAGTTGAAGAACACCAAATTCAGTTTTCTGCGTTTGGGGATACAGATATTTCCAATAATGTCCAGCACTAATGTAGCACAAAAGTTATTAAGACAGTAATTTTAAAAATCTATGAAGAACAATAGGCTTCTCGTAAGTCTATCTGAATCAGAAGTTTGACTGATTTCTTTCCAAGTATGCGTTTACATATTGTTTCCACAGTCCTTGAAAGCTCTTAACCGTGATGTGTAACAGCTTTGCCATAACACCTGCCATTCAGAGAAAACCAGATAGTTGCAGTTAAAAGCTAAAGGTGTTCTTGTATTTATTGTATAGAGTACTTTCCCAGTACTTTAGACCACTGTTTAGCAAAGACTAATTATCCAAAGGATTTTGTTGCAAGATAAGAATCTTATAGCAATTTTCACCTCTTTTATTGTATTACATAAGTGTGCGGTAGCTAAAATACAAACACGCTGCACAGGACTGTCTTTTCTCTTGAAACCATGCCTAAAGGAAGAAAAAATAAGGCATGTGGCACCGCAGAAAATATTGCTTCTGTCAAGGTTCCTTCTGTCAGCTTTAGTCTCCTGGGGAAATGATGAATCCTTTTCTTTGCTGTCCTAAAAACAAGTGTAAAATGTTGGGATGACATGACAGATGATTTTCTTACCATGCTTTGCATCACTGAAGAATGCATTCTCTGACCTTTTGTCTTGGCCATACTACAATTGAGAAAGCAGTTAGGAGATCAGTGGGTTTTTTCAGTGTTGTTAATTAAACATTGGAAAAACTTGGAAACAGCTTAAAACTCATAAATTTGGATTATTAGGTAGAGATGCAGTGAGTTTTGATGTCTCATACCTAACCTCAGTGTACTCTGTAAAAAGATTGGGAAGCCCTGCAGAACTGCTAAACTCAGTAAAGACACTGCATGAAATTTAGGGATAGAAAAATGGAGCCAAGAAGACTAGTGTAAGGCAGAGAGAATGCAAGAAGAGTCTGAATTTTGCCCCCTTGGTGTGTAAGAAGGCTATTCCTGCCACAGAAAAGAGAGTGGCGGGGCTAAGGGCTAAGGGATGAGCTAGGACAGGACTTGTACAGAGTGAATCCAGCTGCCACTGTGGGAGGAATTTAAAGGGAGAGACAGAGGCATTGGAGGCTTGTGACGCTTGTGGCAAGTCTGCCCAGCTTGTGGCAAGCCTGAAAGCAGTGCCACAGTGCCACCATAGCCCCTTCCTGCCAGCAGCTGTCCCCAGCTTCAGGCATAGGCAGAGCAGGCAGCAAGGCCACAGACACCGTGCTGCACCCTTCCTCCCCTCGCCACTCACACCCATCTCTCGTTTTGCCACTTTGCTGTATATTAGGCTTGTTGAATAAAAGTATTATTGATACAGCCACACCCTCCTCTCTTACAGTCTTTAAAGGTCCCTTGCTGCTGTTTTAACATCTTTCTAGCATATGTACATGCTTTCCTGGACACTGAGTACACTCTCATTCCCCAAACATAAATGATCCTGAAGTATCAGAAGCTACAGTATAATGGCAAGTAAAGCTGCTTTCTGAGTGATGAAGAGGAATGGAAAGGGTACTTGTGTGTGTCAAAGACTCTTTCACTTTACACAGGAACCAGCAATGACGCACTAGAGTAAAAGGAATCATTCTTGAAGAGTTTGGGTTCAGCCTGCCACAAAATTGTGCTCAGGGGAGTCTCAGGCTGCAAGGAGGAGCTGAACTCCTGATCACTGAAGGCATAGAAAGTTCAAGGCTCTTGTACCACCAAAAGAGGCTCAGTACCTTTTAAGACTGAACCAACAGTTAATTAATGGGGCTGTTTGCATTTATAGTTAAGATGTTAAAATCTTGGGTTTCTGTTTTTTGTTTGTTCGGTTGGTTGGTTGGTTTGTTTTGTTTTCAAGTAGAAACCACCATAATAAGGGAAGAAGGCACAGAGCTGACTGGAAATCTACAGACACAGGATGCATTAAAAGCGACAGCTTTTTTGTATGGGATGTGACAGCTCCTATAAAAAAAACTATTTAAGGTTTGAGGAAGAAAAGCATGCAAATGGGATGCCTGGTTTACAAAAGTCCATCCAGCAGCTTGCATGAGCTTCCAGGGGAGCTGCTGGGAACTCAGAGGCTTTCAAGGACTCTAAAGATTTTAAAACACAGGTCTATTATTTAGATGTCTAACTTGAGGCTTCTGCTTCTAAAGTCATGTTTTATATCTCCATAATGAGTTGGGAACTTATTCATGCACCAAAAGAAAGAGATCTGAGGGTAAAGATTATGGAATAATTTCACTTATTATCATCAATGAAATTTTTGGTGATCATCATCCAAAAGAACAAATTTAAAAGGTGGAAATTTAAGAGTGCTGCAACAGACTCCCCATTGAGTAAGGTTTTATCAACACTTAATTTTTCATCACAGAAAAAACATAGAAGCGAAACCAGTAATTGTGGTTATTGCTTATCAGCTACACAACAAGAAACTTGACTCAGCGAAGTAAGCTGTCAGTGCCACACACATCAGATTAAGTACACAACTGCCTTTTTAATGCAGCGTAATAACGAATATACAAACCTAAAATGAAACTACAAGGTGGTTATTCTAAATGCCCTTCTTTGTACTAAAAGATCAATGAAAATTACTGATGTGAGGGTCCCTTATGTTCCCGTGCATGTATTTGGGTATTTGGAAACTGATTTTTATTTCGTTGTTCAGTCTTTTAGCAGACAGGAAAGTATACATTGTTCTTAAAAAAGATGAGGTTAATGTGAGTTGGTGATTTATCCATTGCATTAAATGTGTAAAACTATAATTTTAAAGTAAATGAACAAGGTTACTTTGAATTCAGCCTTTTACTCGGTAGCAAAAGAAACCTGATGAAGACTCCTGTGGTGTATGTGTACCAGCTCAGACATCTGGAATATAGAAGTAGAGCAAATTGCTGTCTGCCTTTCAGTTAGAAACAGTATCACTGGAGATCTGCATTATAGTATTCAAAAGCCTGTAACTGCAAAAGCCGAATCCATGGATTCAGAGAAAAAATGGATCTGGATAGCCAGGTTCCCACAGCTCTGTTGAAGCCCACTGAAGTTAGAGCCTAGACCTTTCCTGTCGCCTGAGAAATATATGACAGTCCTAATTAATTGAAATAGGCTCTGGACATGCATAAAAATAACTGAAAGGGAGGAAAAATGTGAATTTATCTTCCTTAAACATCAGTTTCCCCATTTGTGTTTTGAAAATGTAATATAAATAAATATTATTATGAACTAAAATGATGAATTATAAATTAAATAAGCATTTTTATATGTAAAGGAGTTACACTAGATATTTAAGATGTGTTCTAGGACAGCAGATACACAAGTTAACAAGGAATTTGCCATGGTTCTGCAAATGTGCCAGCTGCACACTAAGAAGCTGGTCATTCCCTGTCATGCTAACAAAGACCATTTTTGTCAGGCAGAGGCACCTTCAAAATGTTTCTTCTAGTTTCAGCTTATTGTCTGATAGGAACTGTCTGCTCATGTAGCTATTCTGAAAGACATGCCATAGTCAGATACTATGGAGTGCTCCATCTTCCCCAGTTGTAGCTATCTGAAGTTTAGGAAGCTACTCCAGACAAACAAGTTATTTTCCCTCCATACCTACTAAAGGTAGGCACTTGCAGAGAATTACTCATACTACTGCTTTTAATTATCTATTTTAAATCACAATGACTCATGCTATAAGTATCTATGTCTTTCTAAATGTAACACCTATCTTTTTGATCAACAAAGGTAGGTGAGATGAATGCCCTCTTCGGTATAGGCGAATGTGGCTTTCCTTAAGGGAACTGTGCCTAATCAAAACAACATGAATGATCTGTGCCCTCTAAGCTGGAGGGGGTGGTGGTGTTTAAAACCAACTAGTCCAATTTTTTTGGGGGGATAAACTCTAGGATTTAAACCAGGAGATCAACCTGAGCAGTTTAGCTTTGAAACCATATCATCAGGTGATGGACTCTAAGTCCCTAATACCAGAGATATCAGTGATAAGGCTGTGCTAAGAGACTTGAGGGAAGTTGGACTGTTGGAAAATTTAAAACACAAAAAAATTAAGGAGACATCGTTATCCTAGTACAAACAATATGTTACTAATGGCTTCAGTCTGAAAGTCTTTCCCCACTGACAATACACAGGTTGAAGAAATGATGCATAATTATAATACTAAAACCCAAATTTTTTTGAAAGTCTACAATTTGTTTACTTGTAGTAGCCTCCGGGATCCTGTGTCCAAAGCCTTCCATAGTGTTCTGTTCTCTTGCCCTTTCAGGAATCTCTCAATCTGGGCTGCTTCTGATTTTAATTAAGAGAAAAAAATGATACAGATATCTTCTTTCATGAACCCCAGAAGGGACAATCAAAATTATAAAAGGCAAAGGAATACTTTAGAAGTAGGGATTATGAATTACAGGCAATATACTATTATACTAAAAACATTCTTTTAAATCATCATGGTTTGTTATCAAAAGTTTGCCTTTAACTCCTAGTTCCACTAGCTATCTTTTGAAATGGGTGCCAGGCCTGTCCATTCTTTTTGTGTTTGTTCATTTTATCCAGGAGTGGGAGATTAATGTTAGAAAACAGGAAAAAATACTTTGCTTCAATGTATGCCAAGAAAAGGTAGCTGAATACCAGCACTCTATGGGCAAAAAGTCTGTACTGACTACATTTTAGGCAGATCCACTGACTGCAGTAAGAACTGGAATGAGTACAACTCAAAAGTTGATTCCATCTAACATAAGAAGGGAATCTCCTTTGATTTATATACATTTCTATAAAAAGTGTGAATTAAATAGCCTGTGAGAATTAGGTTTAGTATCATTTGCTTTTTTGTAGATATATTTTCGTTGGAACAGGCTTTATCTATGTAGAACTTTTAAACAACAGTATCCACAATTCAAAGCTTTTGTTAGTGGCACAGAAACCAGACTTCCGTAAAACAAATTCTTTCAATTGGCCTTTTTTTAGTGAAATTTAGAGAGTAATTTAGAGGGTTGGTGATGAGAGACGGTCTTGCAAAATTTGATGATATTTCAAAGTATTGCAGTAATTTAAAACACACAGCTTAGGAAATGCAAAAATTTTGTATTTAACCATGAGGTCAGTTTCCTTGAGTTTTGAATTACTGTTGACGTTGTTAACACATTCTGTGATCAGCTTGGGAAGGAATCTATTTTCCAGGTGAGTCTTGCTTATAGCTGAGTGAGCTTCCTTCTCAACCCCTTTGGTCCTGAAATCCTACTGCAATACAGAAAAAATAAGAGATTTCTAGATGTTCTACAATTTTAATTTGGTAAAAAATACAATTATAGGATCATTCTTACGGCATTCTGAGATCTGATATCTGAGAAAACTAAGAAGCAGAGAAGCTGAAATAAAACAAAAAGCAAGAGAAGGTTGAACATATTTTTCAATATAGTAAAAACCATAAACCACTTTAAGTCTAGAAAAAACCCCAATAATTACCTTTTAGTTTCAATTACATTTAAATTATTTATACAAACTGAAGTTGGTTCCTTTTATATTCACAGAATCACAGAATGGTTGAAGTTGGAAGGTATTTTTGGAAGTCATCTGCTCCAATCCCCCTGCTCAAGCAGGGTCACTTAGAACCAGTTGCCCAGGACATGTCCAGACAGCTTCTGAATATCTCAAAGGATGGAAACTCTACAATCTCTCTGCAGTTAACCTGCAGCATTTGTTCAAGAAAACAAATGGATGGAAAGAAAGACTTTGTTCTTGTTTCCTGACAGGACTTTAAAAAGTACCTCTCACTTCTGTGAATCAAGGATTCAGTGTGGATTTCATCAGCTGCTTCTTTCCCTCTACTTCTTCATGCTTAATTGATATTGATGACCTAACAGTGTCAAGATACAGGGAAAACGGATTTTAGTGCACTTCAATCTTGTCTAAAGATACTTGTTTAAGAGGGAACATTGTCTCTCACCACACGAAATAATACTGAGTCTGTGGCTCTGGAACCACAAATACAGCTTCAGGGCATTGTGTGTGGCTCTGATGGAATCCAGAGGAGCTGAGAGGATTCCTTTCTGTGGTTGGGGACCACAGGAAAACCATGTTTGTTACAAGAGCGATCCCTGTGACCCATATAAAATGGGACAATAAAAGGCTGAGCAATGGCACAAGGGAAGACCCTTCCTCACCTCTCTAAGTGCACGAAATAAGGAAAAAGACAATGAAGGAGATATAAAAACCCATACTCTAATAAGAGTTTGAAGGTGAGACTGGGGAAAATGAATATTATTATTAGAAGCACTTTTTATTCCCTGCCAAATCTACAAAAGACATTGGAATTATGATGAGTGGAGTGGTTGAGATCCAGAATAAAAGGCTGAGCTTTGCATTCTGGCATCCCTCTGTCGTCTCCAAATCCAATGATCAAAGGTCAATGCATTCTACTCTTTGATAGCATTTTGTATAACAGTGAAACTTGAGGAGGACAACTTTTGTTATCCCCGTTTCTGTGTGCCTATGCAGTTCTATTGTGGAACAATTATTAAAAAAAACCCCAAACCAATAACCAAACCAACACAGAAAACAAAACAAAAGAAAAAACACAACAACGCAGCCTAAAAGTTAGTGGCAAACAAATAAGAATGTTTTGCTCTCTGGGCTCCCTCTTCTGGCTCTGGACTAGTAGTTTTCTAATGAGCACTGCTGCTGGAATCATATTAATTTCTGTTAACCAAATAATTCCTTCAGTGCACAAAGAAATAAAGAGGAAATACTGGCGAAATAGGAGAATCTCCTTCTTGCTCAAGAAAAAAACTGAATCAATATTCCAAGAAAGGTTTAGCATCTTTAAGGTGTGGTGGCAAAAGGAATTTAAAAAATACTCAGCTAGGTATTAGTAAATGTGCAGTATTTGGTAAGTTAGAGATGATGAATGTTTTACTTGTAATGCATTAGATTCAGTAAATATTTAAACCAATATCCCTCTACAGCTTCTGTGACTTATTTGTCAATAACAGGTGTACTGGAACTGAAATATTTCCATAGCTTAAATAAAACTTTTTCCACAGTGGCTTCAGTAGACCATAAAAAACTATCTTGAAGCCTAAAAGATGTAAGTCTTTGAATTCAGAAATTGTCGACAAAAATGTAACAAGTAAAGACCTGGTCATGTCAAAGAGGGAATGGCACAGAGCCCCAGCAGAGCACAGGTGCATTTTTAGTTTGGGGCATGCCAATATATTTTTTTTCCTCTGGTCATAAAAACCAGAAAACAGGTCATTGCTTGAGGAAAAATGAGGTTTTGGGTGTGGCACCTTCTTCCCCCCACATCCCACCTCCCAAGTATTTAATATATGTACAGAGCTAGAGATTTTAGTAATAACATACCATTATTTTTTTCTGTCCACTTTTTTTACTTAACAGAGCAGCTTAACAGTCAAGCTTGCATGTTTGTTTTTTTCCCCAAAGAAATTCTTCACAGATTTGATAAATCTTATAGGACTCAATAAAGTGCCTTAGAAAGCACCTGAAAAGGCATCTTATGCTGTGGGAAAATTTACAGTTAATCACTAGCCAGTTTTTGGGGACTGGTGGGTAGTGTAGAGCGCACTCCCACAGTAGTCTGGAGAAGCTGTGGGTGCCTCTGAAAATCAGGTCAGAATTCTTTCAAGACAGAACTGCCAGACATCAGTTACCACGTTCATTCTTGTTTTTATCATACTAATGCACTAAATAGCTTATACCGGGGGATTAATTTGGCCAATGTTTGTTGGTTTGTTGTGGCCCTGTAGTCGTTGAATCCATCTTTCTAACCTGCTGGAGAACTTTTGTCTTGATTGGAATTGCCAAGCAGTTACAAAGATATCCCACCACTTGGCTTCCAGGCTGCTGGGCTCCCACTGGGATAAACTGAAACCCATCCTGTCGTTTCAGTGGGGGGGACAGGGAGCACAATGACTGCTATAAAAGACATTGATTTAAAAATAAAAGAAAAGAGGGGACCCCTCCTTAAAGAGAACCATGAAATATAGACTGAAAGGGATCCTTTTCACTGCACATTCCCTCTGCATTGCCTGATTTGCTTGCCATTAACTATCTGAGAGCAAAGTGTTCCTGACTTAAATGTTTCATCCCTGAGCTTTAAACAGTACGAGTATCTATCCTTTTAGTCTCCCCGCCAAGCTGTGTTTTCCACTGCTGCATGCAGCTATACATAAATATGTCTTTCTTAACAGGTAACAAGGCTGTGATAATAGATTGTTTATTTCTGGATTGCAGCAGCTCTGAAAAAAAACATATACAATGCCTGTGAAAAGGAAGTCTGACTTTACCATCTAAGGATCTTTATGTTGTTTCATAAACAATTGAACTACAACACAGGGGCAGCATGAGTTCCCCTTATCTCTAGGATGCCTAATGCTTTCAACCACATTAAGATGTCATTAATTTTGTTTGGAAAGTTTGCATATCTCTGTGGTTTTCAAATAGGCTTTGAAATTTGGCAGTGGTATAATCTTGGAGTCAAGAAAATGCTTTTTGTGAGAACTAGGTAGATCTGTTAAAAACTAGACAAATTATAAGATGTCAAAATCCTGACCTTTCTGCCTTTCAGAAGGCACACCTTGGTTTTGGCTCAGTACCAAATTTCCCTGACATCTGCTAATGCTGGATGTGTGTTTGGCCAACCTCTTAGCCCTGCAAACTGGAACAAGTACTCAGACAGGACATGCTAAGCAGATCCTTCTCCTTATGCTTCTGCCATAATTTTCATGGGCATTCAAGAAACCATTTGTTCTGGATTTTTCTCACCATTATGAATGAATTCTCGCTGCACTTTCATGCTGTTGGCTTGTTATCCTAGGACTGCAGAACCTGCAAAAGGATTCTCATTCCTTTGGATGGCCAATGCCATCCTGAGGCTTTCCTGCTGACTCTACAGCGAATCTGAGAAATGGGTTCTGGCATATCTAGTGAAAAGGGCTTCTCCTACAGATAAATCCTGCTGGGGTTTGAATAAAGAAAAAATCTCCTGTCAGCTGAAACATGTCAGTGCTATGTTTTATTGCACTATTTTGTTTAAATTGATAATATTAATTTCTTCTCTCTTTTAAAGTTGTGGTTGAAGCAAACAGCACGCTGCTGTTATTGTGACACCTCCAGTATGATCCAGTACAACTGTGTTCAACAGCAGGGTTTACTCTGTAAGTTTGTATCTGAGCCACTCAGCTGAATTTCACAATATGCCCCAGAGCAAAGCCCAATTTCTGTGAATATAGTGTTATAGTAAATTCATGTGACAAATAAAGGATATCCACTCAGCAAGAGTAAGAAAAGGTGGTTTTTCTGTGGCTTGGTTGTGCTATTATTTTGTTGTATTTTCACTTACATGCTGGTAGAATGTGCGTGCAATATAGTATTTTCACATTTTTGATGCAACTGTGAGATTACGGACTTGCAGAATCACGGCCTCTTTTTACATCCAACTCTGTCACAAAGTCTCTGTCTCAGACTTGTAGTTTCATGCGAACTCTAAGGCATTTAATGAATACAGCCCCTGAGCATGAGCTATGCTGCCCTGCCATCTTGGTCCCTAGTAAATCTCTGTTCGCTTACAACTTTGGATGTGGTTGGGGACAAAATCATTTATGAAGTACCATGAGTTATCACAGATCCTGCTATTAAAAGCTTAAAATGTACAAGGCAGAAAGAAGTAAGTTATTATAATGACAGCTGCAAAGCTGCTTAGTTATTACAGAAGGTGGCTGTAAACAGACCTCAATACTTTGGGACTTGTCTAGCCTTGAGCTCCTGTCATGGGTGATCAAACCCACTACAGCTCCTCAGAGATGCAGAAGTAGCTGGGGCTGCCCAGTGTGATCCACTGTTACTGGATTTTAGGTTCTTGTCAGCTGGTTTTCTGAGCCACAAACTGTTTTTCTGTATGGGGGTGTTGGCTTTCTTAGCATGGGCATCTCTTAAGTGAAGGGCTAACATATAGATGCTTTGTGCTGTGCTTAACATTCAGTATTATTCACATGTATTAAAAAACCCAAAACATTTTAAGGCTTTCATGCATTCTAACATGATTTAAAAGCTGGAAACAAGGCAGAGGTAGAAGAATGTAACAGGTGAATACTGATCTTGACCAACACTCCATGAATAACTCCCAGTAGATAGAGTATCAGCAGAAACACGATTAAATTCCTGATAGGAAATGTAAACCTATAGAGGTAGAACTAATGAAAAGGCAACAAGATACGTGGACATATTCCTATCCAGTCAATAAACCAAGTGGTGTATCTTTTTGAGTCATTACATGATGGTGGAGTGTAAGAATTTTCCGGATATATACTCTTTTCATACATAGGGATAAGGCATGTGGAATAGATAAAATGGGAAAAGTCTTTGATGGTGATGTTTAAGACTATGAAGAAAATAGCCTGAACAGAGCTTGCAGAGGCAATGAAAAGGATGTAAATTGAAAACAAAGCACAGGAAATAGGGAGGTGGTAACTGATGACAAAAGGCGCTGCATTTGTATATCATAGATACAGCAGAAAGGTTCACAAGTTGGAAAGAGGAGATGTGTTTTGACGTGGGAATGAGAACAACAAGGTTACCCACTTCATAAATGAGGGAAAGGCTGTGGATATGTCTCTCTGGATTTTAGTAAAGCCTTTGATAAACATGGCAGTGCTAGGTGACAGTTGTATTTGATGATCTTTTGAGATCTTTTCCAACCTAAATGATGCTATGATTTTCAAAAAATATGTGTACTCTACTATAGGGAGTTTTAATCTTGATTTCCTATGCCCTGAGGTGGGAAGTTTGTGCACTCCTATCACAGGGTGGACTTGTAAAGCTACAGATGCTAATGAACAAACAACTAATGAACAATCCTTTCATAACATCCAACTGCAGTCTTGCAACTACCTCTTGCAGAGCGGAATTTCAGTCTGACTGCACACTGCTGAAGGAAACATTTCCTTTTCTTTGCCGTAAAAGCACTGCCTTTGCATTTCTCGTTTTTTTCAATCTACTGTTGCGCTGCTGGGGACAGCAGATGGCCTCTTAGTGGTTTTCGTGAGAATTCTCTATGTTTCAGCCAGGTATCTTTAAACTTTTTGCTTTCTTTAGGATTCAAAGCATATTCATCCTTACAAGCACAGTGTGTACCTGAGACTATTTATCCTCTACATTATCCATGATTTCACTCTGTGCTAGAGTAAGGGAAGTTGATATAAAAAGAACACCTTAGCAGAGCTGAGTATATCATTCCTAGTTTTTTGCTCTGTGTTTTGAACAATGGGCAAGTTTTGTTACAATTTGTAGAGGTAAGACAGTATTGAATTTAATACCACCATACACCCAAATGAACATTGCTAACAATGCTATTACTTGCTGACAAGAAACAGAAATACATTTTATTGTAATTTTGTATTTTCCTTTGCAGAGAATCAAAGTTTATCAGCAGAAAAAAGGATATTTTTAAAGTATTATTTCTCATATGTTTATCAAAAAATGGTTGTAATCTCCAGTACTCAACCATCTTTAGCCATGCTACAGGAATTCAAAGAGAAAGTGCAGCAGGAATTTCCACTCCCTATAATACTTACCCATTTTTATCTTCCTTTCTTCTTTCTAATGAAGAAAACAGCTGGCAAAACCAGGATTATTTTGTTTCCTTTTTCAGGTCTTATCAAAACCTTTTAAAGCCACTATGCTTTCAAAATAGGCACTTACATCTCCTATTCTTCCAGTTGGTGTTTAACATGGAATACAACACCTTTTCAAAATAAAACTTCCTCTTTCAACGAATGAGTTTTAAGTGTATCATATAACACCACTGCCCATAGCAGCAACTGGCACAACCTACTATTATTTTTTATCACTCTGAAGAGCACCTGTTCACTATTACTTTGATTTTATAATTTTAAAAAAAAATGATACAGAGAAGCCGTTTGCCCAGTGATCCATGATTACTTGACTTCCTTATTAATTTATTACCAAAACTTTTTGAAAACCACGTAAATTACATCTCCCACGTTCTTTTTATCTATGGATTTATAACCTACCCAAATTCTGTCAGGTTAAATAATGTTTACTTGTACTTTGCAGTTTCCATAGGATTTTGAGGAGGCCAGGTAATCATGTTGTTCTAAACCCCTTTTTGATCACTTTTTTAACATTCATTTTAATGCAATAACATTACTGCAGCAGCTTTTAAGATTCTAGATATGACCCCTACTCTGAAGAGTATGTTGTTCATACTGTTAAAATCTCAACTTTTTCACAACTTAATTTCTTAAGGTTCCCCATTCTTACCTACCCCAGTGAGTTATATTAACTAATTTTTTTGAGATTGTCCACAATATCTTCCAGAATAAAAGGTACTAAGTTTACTAGTCTGTGTGCTTTTTTGATTGTACTATTCTAAATTTTGCACTCTGACATTCATATAATATATTTTACCTGACTTCTCAATTTGGCTAATTTATACCTATTGACATGTTCTCAGTCTTCAGTTAGGCTAGGATAAAACTGAAATATGAGACTGCAAGCTATGGTGCTGAAAGACAGATATTTCAGTGGGAGCTTCTCTACATTCTTGCTTAGTGTCGGGACAAACTAAAGAAGACATAGGGTCACAACAACCTGATTTTTCAGCCAAGCTCTAGTTGAGTCCACTATCCTATATTCTGACTGTTCTCTGTTTTCATTAGTGCAAAACTGGGCTTTAACACATCTTAATTACGGGCTTTAGGAACTGAAGGGGGGATAGGGATTTAGTTTGATTTCTGACATAGCACAAGCCATATCTTTTTACTCTCACTACCTGCATCACAGTCTATTAAGTATCCCTCAGCCTGTGCTGAATGTAATACCTTGTGTTCAACTATACTTTAATTTTCACCAAAATGTCTATTTTTTTGTATAGATACATCAAGAGATGGAGGTTCAATTATTTGTTTTGTGCAAAATTAACCCTCACTCTCATGGGCAGTGTAATGGGGTGTTAAAGCTAAAAGAAACCTGAACCAAAAGCTTTTGACCTGCATTCATGAACTGAATATTTTGTTCATCTCTATATTATCCATCAGTTTTTGGCTGTTTTTTTCCTCCTTTTCCTTTCAAGACTGTCTGTCCAAGATCAATCTGCCAGATAAATCCCAACACTGCACAAAAGATGCCCTTCTTCAAAAAATCAGTAAAATGTCACTTACAGGAAAACCAGCACATGACAGTTTTGAAATTTTCATTTATGTTGCAGTTTGTTCACCAGCAAGCTATTGAGTGCATTGTACAATTTTGTAATATGTTAAGGCAGGAAAAACGATGAAGAATTTATTTTGATTTTTTTTGCAAATCAAGTGATTAACAAAATTTTTTAAAGATTGCCAATGTTTTCTGAATTTTGCTATTATTAGAGGAGGGCCAAGTAAGGGAAGGAGAAAAAGCAGAAGAAAGAGAGAAAGAGAGGGAGGAAGAGAGGAAGGAAGGAAGGGAGGAAGAGAGGAAGGAAGGAAGGGAGGAAGGAAGGAAGGAAGGAAGGAATCTACCAGATATCATCAGCTGCATCTGTAAATTATTTTAGACAAATGTAGGCACAGACAAGAAGCTATCTACCTTCTTCCAAGGACTGTGAACATAAAGATAACATTCTGGGCTGCATAAACAGCAAGGAAATATTATTAAAATGGTATGTAAAAGAAATTTAGAGAAGTCATTTTATGGCACTTCATAGTTATGTAATCCTTTGTGAATTTCCTGTCTAATGTCAATTGATCTACATACAGGATGAATTAGATCAATTAAAATTATTGAAAAAGTGGGCTTTGTCTTATCAGATAACCTAGCAATTGCATGTCACAGTATTTTTTTCTTTTCTATCTTCCTTTCTCTTTCTCCCCTGCCCTGATTTTGTATTAAACTAGAAACCTGAAAATTATAGAAACTCATCTGTAAGAAACAATAAACAAAAAAAGACCTACAAACAGAGGTGGGATCTACAGAAGATTTTATGAATACTCTAGAGAAATTTGTTGTCATGGTTTTGACAGATTAAAGATTTACTTGGAAATTCTCCATTGAATGAATTAGCTAAGCAAATGAGTCTTACAATTTGGCTTCTAAGTTTTGTCTGGAAAAGCTGATGCAATGTGTGGTATGGTTACCATGAAGCAGAGCTAACATTTGAATTCCACAGTTCCTCCAGGGTTTTTTTTTGTGAGGAAATAAATTATCAAATATCCTGGCCTATTCAATTTACTTTCAGTCATCTGAGCCTTTCCAGCTACTGATCCAAAGCTTCTTCTAATAGGATACCTTTTAACAAAATAAAAATAAAAAATTAACCACTATATACTCAGCAAATCAATATACAGTTCTAAAAGCAATTATTAATACATTATATAGATTCCTATGGAAGTGTATATTGCGACATGGAGCATGAGAAATATCCAGCTTTGTAGCCTTAAAACAATGGAAAACTGCCCGTAAGAGGTACCTATGCTCTAAAAGGAATGTGTAAATATGGATATAATTACTTGTCATCAATCACAGAGACTTTGTGAGAGTGACTGCAGTTGTTAAAAAGTTGGTTTAGGTTATTAAACAAGTACATGGGTAACATGATTTCAAACACAGTATATTATATTCCATTTTACCTTTGAGGAGTTACTACATACTAATTTGAAATTATACAGGAGCTTGGTAAAGATGTAAGTGACCTTCTGATTTAATGATCATAATCCAGACGTCTGCAGGACATTGCTCCTGCGAAAGTCTCAGGAGAAAGAGATTTTTCATAGGATTTCCCAGTTGAAAATTTTGGCTAAAGTCAAAAGAATACTGCCTGTCATGCCAACATCTTGGGAGATTAGCTCAGTTATTAGCAATAAACAATCCCATTTTTTGGCTCTCTTCAAATGAGTGACTGAGCTGTATAATCTAAATGATGAGTCTCCTCTTTAATCATGATGTTCTCGTGAGAAATAAATAAAGATAAATGATGTAACTGGGGATTAAGTTCTTTTGGCTGCTATTCTGTCAACCAAACCATTAAAACATCTGTCTGACCTAATGTTTATTCTGTTGATATGATTCACCAAGCCTATATCTTCAGATGCAGTCTGCAAGAGACAGCCTTATGTCTCAGCATAGCTTGCTGGGGTAAATAAGTAAATGAAAAGACCACATCAACATAAATAAACCATTTAAAGAGAGTTTAGGCCTCCCCTACGACCTCATTTATTCAGTGTAATTATTCCATAATATAGGAATAGGCAGAGGTTCTCAAGGGTGTCCTCAGTCAAACAGTCATTTATATGAAAGTAGGATGTGAATTAAATGCAAAATTATCTTTCCTCATATTCTTGTGATTTGGACAGGAATAGGTTTAGTTACAACAACTCTTAGTATGCCCAGAATTAGACTCATGATTGAACAAACTAAAATTATGAAAATCCATTAATTCCTATTTTACTTTATATATGGGGCAAATAAAGAGTAGTCATGTGGGATGTGTAGCAGTTTCACTAATTATCCATGTCTTCCTATCCATGACATCTTGGTTACGTGCTGGTACCACACAAGGGTCATCACGGAGTCGTTTAGACACAGCAAAGCTCTTTGTAGACAAACCCTGAGAAAACAAACAGAGAAGCCTTCTTCAAAAACCTCTTTTGAATGGGCCTGAATGGTCTGAAGATCTGGGCTAGAAGAGGAAGGAAGCAAAACTGCCCGTCAGCTGCTGACATCCATTTCCTTAAATAATGACCACCGTGCCAGATGCAGTGTCATGGTGTCCATGAAATGGGGACTTCCCCTGCACACCGTAAGGCTGGAGTTAGTTTTACCACTGCCTTGCTACGGGCGGGATCAGCCACACCCATTTCATGTGTGACACTAGAGGTGCAATTACCTGCTGATCAATCATATGTGGTGGAAGAGAAAGAAGTTCCAATTTCTTCAGCTCTCTTGGGAAAGCTGTGCCTAAAACAGCCGCTTACAATCCTAACAATTTAAGAGGCAAACATCAGTTGTCTCATTTTTTGTGTTGAACTCCATTATATTCTCCTCTACTGGTACCAGAGGATGTCAAATACAAATGGGAATTGGACTGTCTGTTTCTTTTGCACCCTTCAGCACAACCAGCCCTAATTCGTACTTAGATTTTATTTGTCCTACTCCTTTACTGCTACTTTTTTTCCTGCTGCCTCACAAGAATCTGAATTATTCAGCCAGGACAAATCTTGCGACACTTTGCTGTGACTAGTTTGGCAAGCTACAAACCATTCCCAAGCAGTGCAATCTTTGTTAGTAAAACCCTCTCAGTTTTCCATAGACTTGACAGAAAGCAAGAGCTGGCCAGCCTGTAGAGCCAGCAGAGGAAAGCTGCTGTCTGTCAGTGGCTAAGGGACTTGTGTGCCATATGCTGTACCTGTAGTGTTTCAGTGACTGAACTGCAGCATCGGAGTTTGCAATTATTTTCCTTTTTGCTTGACCTCCACGTATGCCTTAATCTTAAAAACAGAGATGGAAGAATCTTACCTCTAATTTCTGATAACACGCTGACATATTTGGTTTAAAAAAAGAATCCATTTGTATTACTAGGAAGTGTTGAGGTAAGGCTATCCCTCACAAAAGATTTTATACAAATACTGTGAAGAGGAAGAGGACAGCAGCATGGGGAATAAATCAGTATCAAGCCAAAAACTGTCTTTTTTACATCTCTGCATGCATGAGAGTATTTGTTGGGCTATTTAAAGCAGTCCTTTTCCTCTGCTCTCTTTCCTTTAAGGGTTCAGGAATTTCCATAAGGACTATCAGGGAGATGCTTCCTTCCCTTTACAGCTGAACCCTCTATCAAGGGTAGCCTTGTTCTGGGAGAGTGTTGCTAGAAATTTGCCCAGTCAGCATTTTACACTCCCTCTTGACCAACTAGACCTAGTTCTATTTCACAGACCTCATGAGAACAGTCCCCTAAAAAAAACAATCTCCTCTTGCAGAAGGGTCAGCACCAGGCTTCTGCACAGCAGTGAAGAGAAAAATCAGTAAGAGTGTTTTACAATTTTCAACTTTTTCAACTTTTTTTTGCTAATGAGAACATAGAAGGCTTTAGATACACATTGGGTAGGCAGCCCTAATGGCAAGCAAGAGCCTTTGACCAAATGGACAAACCCACTCTATCCACCATACACTTGGCAGAACTTCCAAATTTCAGACACCCAACAATCAGGAACCCACTTCCTTCCCTTCAAAACTGAACTAAGTTCACAAGTAGAATTTCCTTCCCTTCTAGTTTGACTCTCTGTCCTCTAAGGCAAAGCCTTTTTATAGCAGCAGCTGCAATTGCACACAGCTGGTCAGCTTCCTGTCCCTCCTTGGGGCTGCGGTTAACTCCTTCTCTGCCTCTTGGTGTGTGTGGACTGTACGCAGCTCTTCATTATCTGTGGCACTGCCCTGCTCTCAATAGCTTTCTGAGCCTTCAGAAACTCTCACTGCACCACTACTTTGTTATCTCCTACCTAAAGACTGGAGCATATTCCCTTGTAAGTTAACTCGCTTGATTAAACAAGCAGCTTTTCCCATTGAATTCACTCCTTGCTTTTCAAAGAATGTACTGGGGAAAAGAGGCGGTAATGACAGAAGCTTTGACTATGTAATGATGTTTTCCAGAAAGGTGCTTACACCTGGCTGCAATGTGTGGATAGGATACCTCCCAGAGTGTTGCTCTGACGTTTGGACTGCAGAGGCACCCGGCAGGGTCAGTTCAGTCTGGTCAGATCACTGACATGCATATGCATGCTCATGTATACAGCTGAAACATTAGTCTTCAATATACATTTGAGTAACAGAATACCTTCAACTGTGTTATTAGGGGTCCTTAAAAGTGGAGCTGTGGAAAGACTGAAGTTTTCAAGGGAAATCGTAAATTAACTGAAGTATATATCTGAGAAATGTCATCACTTGTAAAAAAGAAGTGTAGCTCCCTAAATTTTTGTGTTCCTATTCTGCTTAAATTCCCCGAACCACCAGTTCACTTTTGGGCAGAAATACTGGGCATTTCAGTCTGGTGATCAATTTATTTTTAAAGGCATAGATAATTAGAATAAAAAAAGAGTATGAATAGGCAGGAATTTATTTTTTTTTTTAAAGCTGTAAAGTATCAATAAGAAAGCAGCCTCACATTCATACACGTAACCCTGATACTGCAAACAGTCAAACATCTGATAACTCCTATGAACGTGGATAGTGAGAACTCTTCCACACAACGTCCTCTGTGCATATGCAATTCCAGGAAGCCTGAGCTAATTTATCACCCTAATATCGCAAAAAATCTGGCCCTGAGTGTCTGCAAAATGGGTGACTATATTAAAACATAAAACTTGTTAAAAGTTGCTGTTCGAAGAGACAAGCTATTTAAAAGAACGAAATAAATTTTCACAATTACATAATAAAGCCAAATTTGAGTTTGTTATTAGACACTGAAATGTGCACTTTATTGCACCTAAAAGGGAAAAAAAAGGCTAAAAATAACACTTAATTATCTGGTGGTTATTTCCAGACACACAAAGTGCTGAGGTTTTGTCCTTCTTAAGAAGATTATCTTCGCTTTTTCCTCTGGAATGCATGTGAAACAGCCCTTGCCTTGCTGCAAGCTTTAGGAAAAAAGTTCACTGCTAAATTACCTGTTGTCTGGGGAGTTACATTTTGCAATAAGCTGCTGAAATTGCATTTTAATAAGGAGTCTTGACCTGTACTTTGTATTTCCCTGCAAGGCTCTACGAGCCACTTTTCTTATGGAGGTCCTGACCTGAGAAGCTCAACCTGGATGACCACAGCCAGAGGGGGATAAAATGCAACACCTAGGAGATTTCAGTAAACAGTAAAACCATTCCAACTTAATCTGTGCTAAAATGCTTGGAATGTGAGAGCCACTGATGATGCCCCTTGTCTGTGTGTCTGACTGAATCCTTTCTTTTCTGGGAGGAAAGCAGAGCCTGGGAACTAGGCCAGATGCCTGCCACTTACCTTAAATTGATCAGCCACTTTAAGATTAAAAACACTGAAAACTGCAACACCACGAAAACAAGGTTTCCTTCACATTAAATGCAAAATGCAACATTGGGCTTGCTGTCATCTTTTTTCTATTTTGCTCGGTGTGTACTTTTTTCCATTTCTACTCAGAGGTAGAAGCCAACAGTCACAGAATCTTGGCCAAGTATTCATTAGGGTTTATAAAAAAGAAATTTATGGTTATTTAGGAGTTGGCACAAAAGCACGTTGTTGCTGGAGAAAAATATAATTTTGAAACAGTTTGAAACACTGGCTGTATTATTTCAAGTAAAAGCTATATTCTATCTTTGCCTGTTGTATGTAAAGAAATACTGAAGTATGTGATTGGGATAATCAGCAGGTACATTTCTCAGTGGTTTTATGTACTGTAAATATTTAGTCAATTCAAAAATTTACTTTGTTCTGCAAGAATTATTTCATTGCTGCAATAAAGATAAGTGCAGAGATAAAAAAATGGAACAAAGTCATCATTCATTGAAGCAGGTGCATCTACATGAGTTTTTTCTGTGTCTGTCTTTTCTGGAAGAACTGATTAAAAGAACAGTAGCAAGAGCCTATTTGTCAGAAAAAATTCAGGCTGCATTCTGGGTATGGATATACCCAGATGATAGTACTGGTAGTGTCTTGCAGAATGGCACTTTGTCTTGTAGATTTAATGTCATTTCCTGAATTTAAACAAGAAAATCAAAGGAGACATATTTAAATCAAAATGATTGTGTCTATATTTGGATTTTTCTCTGTGTGGAGTAGCTAGAAATACTTTACCACATGTTAGCAGAAGTGCCAGTATGAAACCTGGGGTCCTGTAAGTTCATCAGTTCTCAGTGCTCCACGTCTTAATTGAATTATTTGAACAATCTCTCTGCTATTTCTTGACACAATCATAAAAATCACCATTATGCAACATAACAGTTATTCACATCACAACGCTGGTGCTGTGCAGTCAGTCCTGCGGGGGAGCATCAGTGAGCTTGTGCTGGGTGGACTGTGGTGTCCATGCAAGATCCCTGGGGACTACCCTGAGTGTTCAGTCAGGGGCCCAGGATGAAGGTGAGGGGGAGTGCACCCCTGCTCTGTTGCTGTGTGCATGCCAGCAGCTGGATTTTCTCCCTTCTCTCTTAGGAGAGTAATTTGCTTGTATTTAATCCTTTTTCTTCTCATTTTAATGTCTGATCAAGCAGAAAAGACACATGACTTTCTGGCCTTGGATGTTTTAGAAGCTGTGAGATGCTGGTCCTCCAATGAGTTGCCTTAACTGGGGAGAGGTCAGCCAGTGAAAGAAGACTAAAAGTATATTACAGAATAATATGTCTAATCCAATGTCCCTTGGAGGCACATTAGATTGGTTAAGGGAAGAAAAGCTCATGTTAGATTTACAAAACCTAATGCTCAGAGTGTCTCTACATATTTCTGCATCTGTGGCAACATCTAAAGTCCTGTTGCAGTATGGACATGGCATAGGAAGACAGACGCTTCTCAGGCCTGGAGATCTGTACTCATAACTGAGCAGCTCTTGGTAGCAGAGACATCTCTCCTCTGAACCTTGAGGAATTATTTGGTATCTTCTTGCCCCCTACATGAAAGAAGCCAAAAGCAACAGAAAGCAACCATTGCTTCAAAGAACTTATAAGACAAATTATAATGGTAGCATCATTTTCCTTTTTGAAAATGCAGCCAGTCACCTTGGGGACCTTTTTCTGTTTTCCATCAATATAATATATAAGCCCACTTCTGGATTTATAAGCTGCATAGAATGCAACTAATGTGAAAGTATCACCTAAAAGACAGAAGGCAATTAGGAATATATACCTCTGCTCTGGTGTGTGGAGGCCCCTCAGAAAAGGCTTAAGGACATTGGGTTAATCAATGGTCTCACAGCACATAGCCAAAGGTAATGGCTGTGGAAAATAATGGGAGTATTGCTTGTGGAAATCTGTGTTTCTGAAATTCCTGAGCCACATGATATTTTTTCATGATAGACTTTCTGTAAGGGCTTTTTGAAACCATTTAGACTTTTAGTACTTAAAGCATCCTTGGATAATGGGCTCTGTGATGTAATTACATACTGTATATTCCTCTTGCTTGTTTTAAATCTCCTGTGTGACAATTTTATCTGGTGATTCCTTATTCTTGAGATAGGTGTAAATGAGCAAGTTACTGTTCCTGGGCATCCTCTCTTTTCTCTGCCCTCTGAATTTCTACTCCACCAACAAAATGGTAATACAGTAACATAACATCGTTTTCCCACTTTATTCTTGCTTTATTTCTCAACATGTTTTTATGGTTTTTCTTTTTCTTTGAGAAGTCTTAGGCATGGAACCAATGTCTTCGGAGAACTAACCAAAATGACCCCAAGATTTTTATTTAGTGTCATTTTTAGTGCACAGTTATTTTATCAAGCGATATCCTGAGAACCTTCTTTTTTCCTCTTTGTATTACAGTTCTCTGTAGACTGCAGGTAGTGAAGACCAACTATTTACTCATACCTTTGTCCCCTGATTGCTAACTACCTTTTTTATTCATGGAATGACCTTCCTCCAATGACATTTATAATAATTTCTCTTGAGGAGCATTGTCAAAGACTTTTTGGAAATTCATTGAAGCCATCAAATAGAGTCCAGAAAAAATCTTCAATGGTGTGGAGGTGTGTTTTTTTCTGCAAAAGGTCTGTCAAAGTCTCTAATACCTTCTAATACATTTGAATTCAATATTTTTACACCATTTTTCTAGAGTAGAAGGAACATTTGTTCAAATTTTACTAAAGCCGTTTTAAAGATTGACACATATTGGCCACCTTTAGTTCCTTTAATACAGTTTGTTGTTGGTTGAACTGAAGTGATGACATAGATAAATAGCACATCTCATAGTTCAGCAACATCTGGTTCTGGTGATTTTTTTTCCTGTTCATTGGATAGACTTGTTTGAAACCTCTTCTGCTGACATGTCGATTTGATACAGGGCCTCAAATTCTTCTCTTCTGAAGAAAGGCTGTGTGGATTCTCCCTAAGGCTCTTTGTGAGGAATATCAATACAATAACTCATTTAGCCACTTTGCCATGGCTGTATCTTTCTCAAGTGCTTATTTTAAATTGTAATCACCCATTTGGCAGGGTCTGACAGGCTTCCCACTTCCGATATATTTGAAAAAGTTTTTATTCCTAGCTATCCACTTAACTAGTTATTCCTCAAAATATTATCTGGCCTGGTTTATTATGGCTTTACTTGATCAATCTTATATACTCTCAGATTTTCCTTACTTGAACATAACTTACTTTTTGCAGGACCAAGTAGTCTCTTCAAATTTCTAATATTGTTCTCTACTGTTGATTGATTGATATGATGATTTAGTGGAGTAGGGTTGGTCAGAGTTTTTTGTGTGTGACTGTTTAAAACTCTCTTTGATTGATATTATTCTATCACCTTGAGATTGTAATATGATGCCAGTAAACAATCTCCACGTCACATGCAAACATTTTAGCCTTTTAGATTACAGTTTTTACTTTTATTTTTAAAATAGGACTCAATTAAATGAAACAAAATGCTACTGAAGAGGGTAACATGTTTTTAAGGTCCTTTCCAACACAAATACTTCTAGAATACTTTTAGACTTGCTGCAAAAAGGATTTTGCAGTAAAAAAGACTATCCATCCTACCCTGTGGGTTTCTCATTGGTCCTCTTTGTACTGCTTAGAACTACATCAAGAGTTGCCTTTTCTCTTAAGAATTTCTAACTTGTTGGTCTATGAGGGCAACAAGAAATTCAGTCTCTGCATTGTAATGTTTCTTACACAGTCTACATGGGCATAAATAACTCTGCAGTTATTACTGTACTTTTTGTCCACTTGGCTCCCTTGAGATGTCACAGTCACTGTCAGTCTCTGGGTTGGGTGACTGGTGGTAATATGTTATACACTTAATATTTCGCTGTGTCATTGCTTTCACCAATATCTGCCTACTATCTGCCATTTTATTATCTTAATTTATCATTTAGTATTTCAGCTCATTTTTAGACTTGTAGCATATGTGCTGAAATCCATGTAAGTTTCTTGTCGGCCTCCTTGTCTGTTTTTATGTCCTCTCCTTAAAGAAGGCTTTACTTGAACCTGTTCTTCACTGTTTCCTTCTTTAGTTGTATCAATTTCAGTTCTATCTTTTATTTAAGGATACAGTGGTTTAGAACTTCCTATCTAGAGGATGCAGCATTCAGTTGCCAGCTTTCTTTCAAACTTTTGAAGTTTCCATTTGACCTTTTCTATTTTTAGTGTCATCAGTCTGATTCCATTTTAGTTTAAACGAAGATCATCCTTCCTCCTTGATTTATTAAAAAAAAATCACTCAGAAATCCGTCTCCTCTTTCCTGTATTATTTTTACTGCCATGCACTGAAACTTAGTTTTCTGGTTTTCCTGGTTGCATTGATGGTGAGATAGAGCTACTCCCACAATGCCAAGCACTTCAGCAGGAAGTACAAGAGTTCCTTTCAAGATGTTGAAAGGTTTGAAAGTTAGTTAAGACCTGTATTTGAAATTCCTGGATTTCTTTTAATCTATGATATTCAACTTCCAGGCTTTAAAATCTACTAAAGCCTAACAGAGTAGAGTTTAAACTCTAATTTTTTCTTTCACAAAGTTAAATTGTACTGTCTTAGAAGGTGTCAAAATCTGACCAAACTTTGAGCCTACAAGCTCTTCCTGAAATTAAGTGTTAAAACATAAATACTTCTGAAACTGGGTAAAATGTAGAATGAGAATTTATATTTGTAGGATTTAAAATTTGTTAAACTCCAAAATTTAATTTAGTGTAAGTAACTTCCTAAGTCAGAGAGCAAAATTTTGAAAGCAGAGGTCACTGGGAGGTTTAATTGGAAACTTCTAGTTTGTGATTAGCTAAACTAGAACTTCACCTTGAGTGTCTTAGGTAGTCTAAACTCGAAATACTTGAGCCCATGAACAGGGAACACTGCATAGGTGAATATGCAAATATAATGTCCCAGTTCAGTTTTACCTTTATACCTTGACCTACTGAAAATGAAATTAATGCAATATTTTTGAAGACACAAATGTTAGTTAGGTACCTGTCACCCCCTAAATGTTAATGAGAATTTTATCCCACATGTTTCTTCAGCCTTTGACATATTTTCTTTTAGACTCCAAAGGGACCAACATGCTTTTGAAAATGTTTCCCAGAGGTAATTTTTTGCTTAAATAACATTATATTTGAAAAAAGTAACAATTTGATCTCCGAATTATAATCCTGAGACATAAGCAGAAATACAATGATCCAGGGGCTCAGAAGCATCAAAGGATCTGGAGATCCCAGAGACACGAAGAAGAAATCCCAAGAAAAATAAGAAGAGATCCCAGAAAAAAGAAGAAATAACTCTCTCATCTTCTGATCACATCAGTTTTCTATCAGTAACTTAAACTTTTAGTCATTGACAAGGACCCTGTAAATCATCCTTTGCAATTGAATCTACCTCCAGGAAATTACTTGCAAAGAAGCAATCATAAAAGTGGTCATAAAAATGATTGGAAAAATGTTCTTTGCTCAACTAAGGAGCACACACCTGCTAAAACAAAACTCCCGTAGAAATAAAGCATGGCTTTAATTTAAGACGAGAAAGGTGAGCAGGAATTCTTCACAATTCATTCAGATAATCAAAGAATCAATCAGAGAATAGCTTGGGTTAAAAGGGACACGTAAAGGTCATCTCATGCAACCCCCCAGAAATGAGCAGGGACACCTAGATCAAGTTCCTCACAGCTGTGTCCAGCCTGACCTTGAATTTTCCCAGGGATGAGGCATCCACCACCCCTCTGGGCAACCTGTTCCAGTGTTTCAAAACCCTAACTGTAAAAAAAAAAATAAATTTCATATCTAATCTAAATTAACTCACTTTTAGTTTAAAACCATTACTCCTTGTCCTATCACAACAGGCCCTGCTAAAAAGTTTGTCCCCGTCTTTCTTATAAGCCCCCTTTAAGTACTGAAAGGCCACAATAAAGTCTACCCAGAGCCTTTGCTTCTCTAGGTTGAACTCTCTCTTAGCCTTTTCTCATAAGAAAAGTGCTCCAGCCCTCTAATAAACTTGGTGGCCCTTCTCTGGACCCACTCCAACAGGTTCACATCTCTCCTGTGCTGGGGACCCCACAGCTGGATGCAGCACTTTGGGTGAGGTCTCACCAGAGCACAGTAGAGGGGCAGAATCACCTCCATCAACCCACTGGCCACACTGCTTTTGGCAGCACAAAATTGGCTTTCTGGGCTGCAAGCACAGATCTCTGGCTCATGTCCAGTCTCTCGTACACCAGCACCTCCGAGTCCTTCTTGTCAGTGCTGCTCTCAATTCCTTCATTCTGCAGCCTGTATTGACACCGGGCTTGTCCTGACCTAGGTACAGCACCTTGCACTTGGCCTTGTTGAACCTCTCATAGAAGGTTCATAGAACTTCTCATAGACCCACTCCTCGAGCTTGTCCAGGTCCCTGTGGATGGCATCTGTCAAGTGCACCACACAGCTTTGTGTCATTTGCAAACTTGCTGAGGGTTGACTCAATTGCTTTGTCCGTGTCATTGAGGAAGACAAACAGTGCTGGTCCCTGAGAGACACTCCTTGTCACTGATTTCCATGAGGACATTGCATGTCTCGTTCTCCAAGTTCCCTGAATGTGTTAACGGCTGCACTGCACCGTTTGTCTACTGTTTGTGCTAGACACAGGACAAATGACTGTCAAAGGTTTTAAAATTCTTACTTAATAAAGTAAGCACTGTGAAGAACAGGGTTGTTTTTTTTTTTTTTTTTTTAAGGTCACATTTAGAAACTAAATTTAAAAGGAGAAACAGCAGAAGGAGAAAAAACATTGTTTCTATAGCCCTTAATACAGAGTTAAAAAGCAAATAACTTGCAATTTCTGGATCATTTTCCATGTGCAAAAATGAATGTCTGTGGGTTCTGGACTGGGCTTTTTGGACCTTTAACCTTAAACTTAGGCTATGAGATAAGACTAACCTCCCTGTCTCCAGAATGATGTAGAAACCTCTGTAAGAAAATTTAGACCTTAGATGAACTCAACTGACTCCAGAGGTAAGAATCAAGATCAAACAAGAGTAATTAAGCTTATAGTTCAGTTGTTACAGTTATGTGTCAAAAGCTGGATTGTTTGGATATGAGCCCATGTATCCATCCACCTGGCTCAAGTTCAGAAGAGAAAGCTCTTTATCAGTGTCTTGTTCCTCATTGTGCACAGCTCTTTCCCTATCTTCCCATCATGCCTGTTGGAAGTGATAAAGCCCACCCCTGTATACCCTAACCTGCAAATGCCATTGCATTTCCTCTGTGGGAAATGAAGGGCCTGGGCCAAAGTCTTTTCTATCCAACTCATTACTGGAAGCTGCTGCTGAAGCAGCTGCTGAACCTGCTGCCTCTAGAAGCCAGAGAACTTTCACAGTTGTTCAAGCATCCAGGGCAGGCTGAATGAACTACATCACTAGACCATGGGATTCTTTAACCTTGAAAGATTTGTTTGATAGCCTAGCCTGAGGTCAGCAAGTACTTTCCTTAGGGCCTTTATAATAGGATTTTTTAATAGATATATGTTTCAGCCTAAGCCACATGAGAGATTGTTCATAAGTAGTACTGAAAAATTTCTCTTGCCATAATATTGAACAGCTATTTTAGTCTTCATGCGGAATGGAAGGTAATGACTTCCCTGCTCTGAGGTTCATGCCTTTCAAAAAATTATGACAAGAAGTTTTAGCCGAGATTTTGAAAGGAAATCATATGCCATATTATCATTCTAGTTTTATAGCCAAATTATAACTTTTAACGTTTATAAACCTTTTTTTTCCAATATCTAAGATTATTTCTTATTTTTAGTGTGATTCAATCAATGAAGATATGGAACAAAAAAATCTATCCACTTTTCTCAGTTATTCTATGGAAGGTAAAATATGCATAAAGATTCCTGGTACTCTTTGACTAAGACTCAGTTTGGTACTCTGCCTTTTATGTTACTTCAAATACCCTCACACACCTTTTTTTCTGTTATAGTCACAGATTTCTCTGTTGTCTCTATTTTTCTACGTGTTTATCATTAGTGTTAACATACCAACCTTTTCTCTTTAAAAAGTCAAGGGGGGTATAAGATAGTAACTCCCAATGACTTGATATTTTTCTCATCAGTAAAGCCTACACTTTACTCACCTTTTCTCTCAGGAAACAAATGCTCAGCCCTTGTGTTTAGTTGTGATGAATGTCTACCACAGAGAGAGACCAACAGGACACACCTCATAATAAAACCTCTGTGTTAAAAAATAAATACTTTCCCTTGTCCCATTAAAAAAAAAAATGGCAGGAATATTCTTCTCCAATACCACAATCCTGAAATTTGGAACAAAATAGTCATCTTCTACCTTGGAAATGGAAGAGATGGTCCTATGTTACAAGCATTTAATTGCAAAATTCCAATAGCTGTCACCTTTGACATCTTCCCTGGGTGAGCTATGGGGAGGAAGGAAAGACAAATGTGGAAAAAGAGTCTGGCAGGCTGCTGAAGCCTCTTTGTTTTTATTGCTGTTCAAAGCTGGCTTTAGGAAAAGGAGTGCCCTGTACCTGCCTCAAGAAGAAGGTAAAGATAGCTAAAAGCAAATTTATTCTATGCAAGAAACCACTATTTGTCATTACACTCACCACTCTGGAGAGAGTGGTGAATCTGATTTTCTTCCTATTTTGGGGAAAGATTACCAGGAAATTAATGAAGGTAGGAAAACTCACTCAGCCCCCTTCAAAAACAAACCCCCCAAAACAGGGCAAAGCTGGGACTGTCTTATGTTTTTCACAAATGTTGTTCTGCTGACATATGTCTAGCCTAGTGTGATTATGCCATGTTTCACTGAATTAATCAGCTAGAATGACATGAATCATAATAAGAATTGACAGCCTACTCTGTTGTCTTTGTACAGGCTTCAAAATTCAGCAATAAGCATCACTCAGAAGCAATGGGTTGAAATCACATGCAGATTTTGGACAGTCATGAACATGCACAATTGAACACACAGAATGGACTTTCAGAATGAATCTGAACAGTGAACTAATTCTTTCCATTTTCCCAACACTGAACGGAGTTATAGACAATCATCATGTGAATGTCATTCTCTAGATAGGGAAAAAAAATGAAGTAAAACCAGAGAGAAGTCAGAAAAATATTCTACTTACTTTCTAATTCATGTCTTTCAAAGTAAGATGAAGATAGATCATAGCATATTCAAAAGTGGATATGAGCAAAAGTTTGGACACAGTACAAATATTTGCTTAAGAGTGGGTAGCCTTTTGAACTGTGTGCATTTGTGAATCTCCAAAATTAACTCATTTATTTATTTATTTATTCATATGAACTCTTAAAATCAAACCTTGTCAACTCTAGAATAAGAAATAGTTTTACATTACAACAAGAACTTTAACTGACTTCTGTTACAAAGACAGGACTGAAATGGCCTACATCCAGGCCATTTTATGTGAAGTTATTTATTAAAAAATCATGAAAAGAATCATTCCCCAAAGCAGTATCAGATAGAGTTGTCTCATCTCTATCAGATGTTATCTAACCTCTTATTTCCTTCAACAACAGGGATTTCACACTTCCCAGGACAATCTACACTAGTGCTTTCATAAGTTCCAAATTTTTTAACTTCCCTTGTCAGAGTTTTCTTTACTTCTGTTAAGTCAGAATTTGTTCCATCTCTCTGTCTGAAAACTATTCATTAGTCCCTTTGTCTTTTTTGTCTTTAGACATCCTTCTATAAAGCCACGAGGTACTAGTAATTCTCCACACTTAAACCTTCCTCAAACCATAGACCAGAGGTCTTCTCCCACCAACCTGCATGTTCTCCAGACAGACTTGTTAACAATCAGTGAGAAACAACTAACAGTTGTACAGTTAACTGTGACAATGTAAAGACTGCAGAAATAACATGCTGTTCTATTCTTTTTGTGATTCAATGTTTGCTTACCTGGCTTGCTTGTAATCTCCAGAATATACAAACACCTACTGCAGACTGCTGGCTTCTCTGGAAAAGGAAGCGATTTTCTTCTCTCTGAATCTCTCAGTTATTTTTAGAACTTCACAGTGACAGGAATAATGAAAAACACATATTTCATTTATATTGTGATGGGCTTCTTCTTTCTCTGAATCATTGGGGAATGTGACTTGAAATGTGTGTGCCCAGGTGGCCAAGTTGCCCAGGTGGGACAGAAGGCCAATGGTGTCCTGGCTTGTATGAGACAGTGTGGCCAACAGGACTAGGAGAGTGATTGTCCCCCTGTACTTGGTGTTGCCAAGGCCATACCTCAAATACTGGGTTCAGTTTTGAGCCTCTCACTACAAGAAAGACATTGAGGAGTGAGTCAAGAGAAGGGTAATAAAGCTGGTGAAGGGTCTGGAGCACAAGTCCTGTGAGGAGCAGCTGAAGGAGCTGGCGTTGTTTAGTCTGGAGAAGAGGAGGCTCAGGGGAGACCTTATTGCTCTCTACAACTACCTGAAAGGAGGTTGTAGCCAGGTGGGTGTTTCTTCCCCCAGGTAGCAAGTGATAGGACAAGAGGAAATGGCCACAAGTTGAGCCATGAAAGGTTTAGACTGGATATTAGGAAAAAAGATTTCATGCAAAGGGTTGTAAAGCACTGGAACAGACTGCCCGGGGAAGTGATGGAGTCACCATCTCTGGAGGTGTTCAAAAAACGTGTGGATATGGCCCTTGAGGACATGGTTTAACGGTGAACATGGTGGTGGTGCTAGGATTGGGGTTGGACTCGATCTTAAAGGTCTTTGCCAACCTTAATGATCCTATGACTGTACAAAAATGCAAAGAAGAAGCCTAGATGGCTATGCTGGAGGTGATGCTACTGACCTGTGCTTTGGCGGATTCTGAATGCATTTGGGGTGGTTGGATTTTTGTTTCAAATATCTCAACAGTTCCAAATTTTAGAGAAACAAACACACTTTTACCCTTGTCATCCCTACCTTAAGAGGGTCAAATCACGGGTGGAAGTGAAAACACAATGTCCACTGCTGCCCGGGACCTTTTGCAAAAGCCCGTGACGACCTATCTGCAATATAATACGATGACTTTGAGAGGCCTACACCGGAAAAGGCTGTTCAGAGAGTATTAAGAAACACTTAAAAGCAAGGAAGATTCATCTGTCAAGTAGATTTACTATGTTTAATAAAGCAAATAGGCAACTTAGGTTTTTAAATTTGTTGATCCATGCAAGTAAGATTTCCTTGCATAGCTTACTGCTAATCTGAGATAGGAAAGAACCATCAATAAGGTAGGAAGAATGGCATAGCAAAAAAATATTTTGTTCATAATATATCACATTATTACATTACAACAATTACAAGTATTGTTTCAGTATCTGATTAAATAACTGAACAGTTATAGCCATTTTGACTTGGCAAATTTCCTTGGTCACCAGTACCCCTTCAAAGGAACTCTGGTTGATAAAATGTCAATAAAGTGCTGCTGTTCAGGCATATCAGATTGCACTTGATTATTTAAAAAAGATATATTTGCAGTTGAGGTTTGACATACAATAAAATGAAGTTACAAAGGAGACCGGTTTTCTCTTTGTTAACAGCAGCTGCAGATATTAAATCAGCTGCTCCAAGAAGAGCATAGCTTACAGAGCACTTCAGAACAGCTCATTTCTCACTCAACTGTTTGAATATAGGGTATTTGAACTAACTAATTTAAAACCTTTGAGGTTTTCCATTGATAGAAAGAGCAAGGAATGAGGTGAAATGTAAACTAGATCTGGAATCATCAAGGTTCAGAAAAATAAACTGTTGTAATGAAATGTCCAATTAATAAAAATATCATGCTTTTTGGTCCCCTCGTCATCTTCCTTCACTCTTTTGTAAAACAGTAGTTTATCCACCAATCTAAATTGAACTACAGTGTATTTTGCAAGTGACAAAGCACATTTCTTCTGGTAAATCTGCAAATGCAAATTAAAGTTGTTTGTGTCTCATTTTTAAGTGGCTTGCATTTTTCATCCATTTGTGACAAAAATACAGAAGGCAGGGTAGGTAAAGATTAGCAATTTGACTTAATGCCAAAGCAATAGTAAGGCAATTACATTAGAACTCATTTTTGCAAATAAGCACATGCAGCTTTTCAGTTTCTTTCTCTTAAGATCCATTCTGTGCTTAGATTAACTCTTTTCTACGGTGTGTGACAGTGGATTGGAAGATGGCTGTGAAGACTTCTTGGTCCAGGTCACAGAGTTGTGTGTGGAACAGTGTAACACCAACAGAAAGTTATTGCTATCTAGTGAGCACACAGGGGCAAAATGAAATCTGTGTTTCAGTCTGTGAGTCCACATCACAAAACCCACAACTACCACATATTTGCTGACAATTCTCTCTGTGTTAAAATCCAAAAAGCAGGCATGGAAATTCAGCTGGTTTTACTCCTCAGAGATAGCCCAAACTTTCAGGCATGAGGGATGTTTAGAACATAGTATGGAAAAGTTTACTGATTCATTTAGTCAGTTTATGTATACAGAGTCAGCAGCAGAGCTGAGTGAATACTGCAAGGAGTACTTGAGCAGAGCCCTTTACATTTTGAATACCTCTTTATTCATGCTGCTACCCAGGCACTTTTGAGGGTTTTGTCTGTTTCTCTTCTGGGTAGGAGGATTGGGGTCTGAACCGCTAATCATCACGGGACAAAACTGCAAAACGTGAGGTGAGCCTCCCCCCGCTGAGCAGCAGTAATAAATTTGAACTACTATGCAGAGGTTGATGAAATTTGTCATGCCTAACTTCACTCATTTCAGAGCTATGCCTAGCTGTAACAAACCACCTGGAGTCCTTCTACAGGTACCCAGAGCCCTTCTACAGTCAGTGCAAAAACATGGGTAACTCCCAAAGGTGGTTTATCCAACCTACTTTACACAATTATCTTAGTGAGCTTCTTCCTCTCAGCTCACCATAGAGAAAGTGTTAATGATGAGCTTAGACTAGACACAACTTCTAGCTGGCTAAACAGAGATGTGGTGAGCCCTATGTGCCCAGACAAATGTACTCAAACAAGAGCATTCTGGCTACTACCCTGATTTAAAAAGTTTGATGTAACCCAAACCTAAACCAGCCATCTGGGATCAGTTTGGTAGTGTGACAAACCGGTGCAGTGTTAGACAGTCAATAAGGACAATATCCCCTGTTCAGTGGGGATGACAGCAAGTTTGTAATTCGGTAATTCCTGACCACATGCACATGTAAAATGATGTCTTTATTTTCTAAGTCAATAATTAGGCCAGACAATCCCACTTTCAGAGAGACTTAGTACATAGCATCATCAGGACATGTATTCTTAAAAAAAAATTATTATTCAGAGCTGATATTTTACTTGTCTCTATTATTTTCTGTAACATTACTGTGTAATCCTCAGATCCTGTAAGAGAATAGAGGTACTGGGAGGATGGAGGTGTACTCTAGGAACAAAGGTCCTGCTACAATACTTATACTTAGTGCCTTTTTTTTTTTTTTTTTTTTTGCACCAATAGCAGAAACAGGTTTTGTAACTTCATTATGAAACAATGAAATTGCTATTCAGCTGTAGAGCATATACTGTCCCTCCTACATGAAGCTAAATGATTTTTAATCCACAGGCTGACTTTTCAGTGCCAACTCTAAAAAGCTTCTTTTTAACCTATCACTGGGGTAAATGTAGAAGTCACTTGGAATAAGCATGTGTACCTTCCTGTTCAAAATGCTGAAGAGGAGCTCCAAGTAAAGAATGGAATGATATCACCCCTCCTATCTCTATAGAATAAATGAGTAAAAGGACAGGAATCTTTTCAGTTATACACAAAGTAAACTTGTATCCCATATCTGCTAAGGAGGACTATAAAATTATACAGTTCAAAGAGTGAATGAATCCTACACAACCTTTTAACAGAATTCCTTTTTGGCATACTACCACACTTTAAAGCTCTGATCTGTACTTCTTCCAGCTTTTCATTTTAAACAAAATACCATTCTAGTTCTCATTTAGCTTCTTATGCTTCACTCTAACTGGATGTTATTTAATATTTTGAGATTTTTCTTCATTTTTCCCCCTTATTTCTCATTTCTTGGCCTTCTCAAAACGTCTTTTAAATGTGTTGAAGTATCTCTTAGAAGTGCTAGGGGACCCTAGTGAGAAGAACGGTGAAGAGCTAAAGATGCTCCTTGAAGAAGAGAGAGTAATCTTTGCACCCATTTCATGAATGGACATGTGGAGGACATTAAAAAAGAGGGCTGAAGCTAACGAAGGGTGTGGATCTAGGTCGAACCAAAGGAGCACATTTATTGTGTTTCTGGGAAGGTAAGATGAATCCAAGTGGCAGGCATAGAAATGAGATTTCTCAGCTTGAATTCTGTACAAACAATTAGGAAACAAAGTTTATTTCAGTTTCTTTTGAAAAGCCGTAAGATGTTAAACAAGCCAGCAGGAGTCTTATGGGAGACCTGAAACTGAGTTCTGAGCTCACTTCCTTACTACTGGGCAAGAGAATGAAAAAACATGGTAGATGCTGCAAGCTCAGATTTTTCGGTGGCCCTGGCAGCTGTATTAATAATGTCCTAGAGAGACATGAAGCCTACTCTGAGCAAGGTGGAGATAACCAGGTGGAAACGAAAAGGCTCCGGAAGGTCTTGTCTCCAAACAGTATATATTTTAAGTAACAAGAAATCAGCATATGTTGGACTTCATTTGATTATTCTCAGTGCTTTCCCTTAATACTAATCCTACAAGGCATAAACCCCTGCCAGCATTGGAATGGTATATATTACATGAATTACTCATAGCTGTACACATCCTACTTCCCCTTTATGTTGCACTAGTTTAGTACCTTCACATTTCTGATTAATGTGAATCTGAGAGCCCATAAAGCAAGAGCAAAATGTAATAGGATTCTAGAGAACTGTTTAAAATCTGACATTCAGTATACAGACATTAGCTTTCATAGCAGTTTGTTTGTGAGCAGAAGGGAAGCCCAATTTGGTCCATGTCACATTACCAATAAATAATATCTTGGCAGCTTGCATCCTTAAAATAAACACTGATTTTTCCATTTCTATGATGCCGGCATAATCATTCCAAGTAAGAAAAAGAGCAGAACTAATCAAGGTGCATAGAGCTGGGGGGCAGCAGAGGAAAGATCAGATTTTCAGGAAAAAACCTGAATTCTTTGAAGTCTGCATTTGAGATGAGAGGGCCATTGACAGACATGTAATTACAGACAGAAAACTGATAGATGTGTGATTACAGACAGATGGTTAGCTCGGCAGGAGTTTCTGACAGCTGGGCTCCAGCACTTCTTCTCGTAAGTCTTTATGACCTGATCTTTCTTCAGCACATAAATATTCATGTACTTACATTTTTATGTATGATTTAGGTGTAAACCAAGTAATGGTTCTACAAGGTGTTGGACAGCCTTGCCTTTAAAATTAACCATGAAAACTTATGCCAGGTGGTTAAATTTAAGCAGCCCTGCTGACTTTACTGGGTTTTGTGAATCTTTCTATTAGATTCACTGGTCTGTGTCTCAGCAGTCATGGGTAGGTTTTATTTAACCTGACTTTGGCTAAGTAAAGTAACATGTCTATTTTAAGAGATCCTTCAAAGCACCCTTTGGCTCCCTGGAGAGAACATTCAGAAGGAAATTCATTATGCCCCAGGAGGATATCTCAAGCATGTGGGTACAATCAAGCCTGTTAATTAGTTTGGATTAATTTTTAGGTTGGTTAATATTAAACAAAATGAACATTTGCCTAAATCACATTCCCCGGGACATTAAAAAAATGGAAACAGGAAACTCTTCTTGATCCCCACAAACTTCTCCAAAGCAAAACCAGTATGATTGCTATTTCTAACAGAAACTCTTAGAGCACTTTTGTGTTCATCAGTTTGGGTGCATGATTAAATTATGCACAAAATCTATATTAGGACAAGGCATAGACAGACACTGGCCTTACATTTCTAGGCAGAGGACACCAAAATGGGGATAGGAGAGAAGTAACAGTTTGCTCTGAGGTTCCCAAGCCATATAATCTGTGGTGATTGTCTCAGGCGCAAGCTAGAAAAACCCTATGAGACAGAAGTCAGCTCTTCCCTTTCCTTTTCCTCAGACTTAAGTCCTTGCAATCTCTTTCTTCATTCTTTCACTCTTCATACGAATTTTCTCATCATAGGCAGGGAAAATTTATTTGAATTTTTTTATAAGTATTGCAAAAACTGAGGCACCTTAGACAGTGAAATAACAGGCAGATACTTCTTTAGTAATTATTTTAGCTTTTTACAAGTAGATCAAACACTATCTCATTTTCATCTCAGTAGCCTGAATGCCTTGATAGCTGTAAACGAGTTAGTTTGTAGCTGTGGCTCTGAGATCCTGTTCTTACACAACTTGTCTGAAACATCAGATTAAAAAACCCTGCTTCTGAATTTCCCTTCCGTCTTACCAGTTCTAGGCTATTCTTCCTGAAAATGTTCTATCCTAAGGTATTTTTTAAAGAAGCATAAAGAAAGAGGATGAAACATTTCAAGTCAAATGTCTGTAGCTGTTCTCCAAGTTTGGGACCTCTTCTCTCATGCATTTAGCAATCAGTCCTTTGTGTTCAGCTCCCAGGCAAGTTATGCAGTGTTACATCATGCTGTGGTTTCTATATGCAGCTCGGTAGCAAATTTACCAGTGTGAATTTGGAAGCAGTAGCCACTTTTGCAGACATGTCAAAACCACGAACTGCCAAAAAATATTTCCATATCTTTAATTAAAATGCAGCTCCCTCTTCTCTGTATTCATTATATGCTAGATCTTTAGCATTTGTCTTGAAAGCTCTGCTGAACGTAGTTATTATGTTTTTAGGACAAGACATATTTTCTACACAGAAATAAGCCAGGGATGCCTTACACCAGTCAATCTTTCAGTTTGGACATGGTCTTACTTTTTAAATGAAGAGGCAGATAGCCAGTTATTGTTTGCTGGTATTGTTTGCTTTCTTTCAATTTTGACAAACTATCTTTGTTGCCACTCGTTTTTAAGATCTGACATTAAACTAAATGTATCATATGATAAGGCCCAGAAAGAATAATATAAATTCAGTCTTCCTAACTGCTAGTTGTATACAATCTTCTTGAGTTCTATCCCACAGGTCTAGAACAAACCCCATGTTATAAAACAATGGCATTATTTCAACTTTGCTGAGCAACTCAGCAATTGTTCCAACTTTTGAGATACAAAGTCACACAGTGACATTTTACACCTGCAAAACCATTACTCTGGTGGAGACAGTGAAGGTGACTCTTATAAGAAGCTGTAATTACAATTAGCACTGTCTCCTAAAGCATCCAAATAGACTCTTTGACTGTTGTATACTTCTTTCTCCATTTAGGCTCACTGATGATGACCCTCTGAAACTGTACTCTATGTTACCTGCCACAAAGCAGGCTCCAAACACAGTCCATGAAAATCTTTACTCACCAGACAGGTAAATGTGTGTCTCTTGGAATAAAAGAGGAGTGAAGAATCTATGGTCTCGTCTCCAGTGTTGTTTCTTATGCCTCCCAACCTGTAACACTTTTATTCTTTATTCCTACACTGTGCAGTACAAATATGCAATTTGTGGACTGTGTCTAAATGGCCTTAGAAAAGACAGAGTTCTTGTCTGTGCATTAACCAAAAGCAGCATCATCCTGACAGATGTGCTTCAGCAGGAATGAAGCTAAAACATCATGCAAAAGAACAGAGATATTTAAAATTAGCTATTTAAAAAAAAATATTCATAGCTGTATGTAAGGAGCTCATGGGAGAAGGCCAGTTGAAATGAGGAGGTTCCTTTTGTGCAATTCCTATCTTTATATATGGAGGTGGTTTTGTTGATTCTGTTTCACTGCACTCATGGTGACATTCCAGCAAAGCAAATTATGACTGAGCCTGGGTGGTAGTTTGTCTGATGCAATGTAGTTCTAGATTTCAGGAGTGCTGCTTTCTCAGAAGAATGTAGTGATCTTAGACCTCTGTTGTACTGTTTGTGTTTCCTGAAAAAAAGTCCACCTTTGTTAGTTAATTAATAGGTATTTCTCTTGAAATTGAAACAAAAGTCTATGAGAGTATAACCATGAAGTTCATACATCTCTCCAAAGAGTTGATTTGATTTTTTTTTTTTTTTGAAAGACAGGTTGGGTTTTGTTTTTCTCTCTCTAGTGGCAGTCTCAGGCTTCTGATCTCAAACTGTATTATAAGTGCAAGTACAAGTGCTATCTGTTAGCAGCTAGCTGCTTAATTCTAAGGCTGTTTCTGCTCTGGTCCTGGTGTTCCTCACAGCAGAATCCTCCCTGAGCCTGACTGCCAGTTTAAGAGTGGCTGGGAATTTGTAGTGCAGGACATCCAGCTGATGTCTGGCTCATTTTTTTCCAAATCATTAGAAATTTTAGTAGTAGAAAAAAAAATATCTGTTCCTCCAAGGATAATTTAAGGACTCCTGAGTTGCCAGAAGTCTTTCTGGAGGCATTTCTAGCTTCCGTTATTTCACAGAAACCCTCCAAGTAAATGTAAAGAGAAAATGCAAATGGCACTGATTGTCCACTTTCATTTCCCAATCATTTGCAAGCATGAAACTACAGTAAAATTAGCATGTGATCATTTTATAATCACCTTATATAGTGGAACAGCCACATCTAATGCTTCAGGCCAGTTTTTCTCCAGCCTAACTTTACCTATATAACAATGCAGAATTTGTAAAAAAGTATTTCGGCTTACTTGGGGTGGTATAAAGGTGCAGATCTAGTGCAAAATGGAATCAACCCCATAAAACGGAAAGAGTTCACCTCTGTAAGAATTATTTCCCTCATGACACCTTTTGTCTTAACATTTACTCATGTGTTTTATTGCAGTCCTCTAAAAACAACATAGTTTAGTAAATCTTTTCCATTTATGAGAAACTAGATACCTTAAACTGCTTCAAGCTGAGGTGAAATATGTATCTTTAAGTACTGGAGAACTGCTAAAATGTCTGATACAGCCCAATTAATTTGTAAACACCCAGTTCACTGTGAAACGTATGTTCTACTTTCTGAAGTGTCATTGGCCTATCTTACTCCTTTATATTAACTTTCATTTCTTAATATCAAAGCTATAAATGTATTGCTAATTTCCTGTAGTCAACAATTTTATGTAAAAGGTGGCTATATGAAACACGATAATGAAGGAGTGATATTTTTGACATGTTCCTCTATCTGAACTAAAGGGTTCAGTGTTATCTCCTTTGCAGATACACATGAATATGCTTGTTGCACAGAAGTCAAATTCTATGACAGAAGCTCTTGTGAGAAACTAGTCACTATAAGATGCTGTATCAACTGTAAAATGTGGAAGAAAACCACTAAGCTGACTTATTCAAACGCCTCTCCAGGATGAAGAAACAACAGTTATGGGTTATTCTTTATTTTTTTTTACATCTGTTTTACGGTGTTACAGGACAGCCTACTATAAATTAATTCTACTTGGTTAAGATAAATAAGGCTCCTGGACACCATTTCAGAACTGTGAGTTTATCTGCCAGTAGTCTGTTGAGGCAACAGACTCTACAGACTCTACAACAGAGTTTATCTGTTGTAGTCTGCATTTATTAATGGCACTGAATATTTGCTTAAGAAAATACCTTTCATATGTCTCCAGTATTTAGAATTATTTTTTTATTTTAGGTTGTAAAAATGCATCATCCGACACTGATTGCTTATTTATCTAAGAACAGCCATTAGCATCAATTTGTAAGCCAAATAAAAAACTTACTGGGATCCCATATAGTATGAAATTTTCCTGATTTTGTTGGATTTAATTTCATTCCTTCCTTTTTCTGCTATATTCTCATTCCAAAAGTATTTCTTAATCTCATTTTAGGTATGGACATTCTACCAAATTCAGGTAAATCAACTGTAATCTTCTGCACCTTAGCAACATTCTTCTGTAGGCTCCATAAACAATGTATTCGGTATTCCTCTGTTTTCTTATCTGTAACCAATTCAGTCTTATGAGGGGTATATTTATAATCCAGTAACTCACAGAGTTTTTCTTTTTGACAAAATCTGAAAAGAGTCCAATTCTGCCAACACAATTTCAGTATTTGGGCTTTGATTGTGCAGTTTGTAGACTTAGACTTATTTTACTGAAAGATTTAAATTTTTAATTTTTTTGTGTGTGTGGTTTTTTTTTTCCTACTAATTTGCACTGTTGCTAAAAGATAAATTATTTTGAGTTTAAATTTCTGGTTTAAACCAGAAATCCTTATGGCTTTCTTTTATAAAGCAGAAATCCTTATGGCTTTCTTTTATCCTACATAAGAAGCATAAATAATGTATTAGAATGCCCCCTGGAGGAACAGTGGCAATGGTTATCTATCTTAGCCATCATCTTTTCAGGTAAGGGAGCTGAGAAATCTCCAGTTTTAGTTGATTCCACAACTGACTGCAGTATTAATCAGTTAGAACAACACAGCCTGTTCAGAGCATGGAAAACACAAGGAAGTAGGATTCAGACACCTAGTTCCCTATTTTAAAAGGAGAGCACACTGTTTTTCTCTTTGGGGCAGTAAGAAAAAAATATCCTGAATGTATGTACAAGCAGAGACCAAATTTGTTCATTACATGTGCAAATTCAGAGCTTTATACTGAAGAGGGAATGACCAGAAGTTTTACATGTTATTTCTACTAATGGTACAGTTTTAGGAAAATATACAGCTGAAGAGAACAAGAACAACAACAAAAAGAAAACAAGGGTTAAAAACTAACCAGACAATTCACTGTTTTTTAAAAAAACAGTCCAGAAGACAGCAACAAAAAACAGCCTCACCTCAGCCCAGTATCTCTTAACTGGCAAGAACACTGCCTCCTCCCTAGGTGAAGTGGAATTTAATTCTATACATTACTCAACAAGGACATGATTTTCTTTGGAGGAGAACTTGTGGGTCATAGAGCTTTTTTTTCTGAGAGAGCTTCATGATACATAGAGAATGAAGAAAGGATAGAAGAGTGCCGATGGAAGAGTATCTGTAGGTGTTAGAGTCTCTCACATTCCTTGTGAGGCAGAGGAATGGCGTCTCAGACTATAGCCTACATCCTTAGCAGTCACTGTCTACTAGCAGAGACAACCACCCTCCTGGCTGTGTTCTTTTTGTGATATTTGGCATGATTGATACTGATAAGAAGGGAGATGGTACTACAAATCAGAAATATAGAATGGAATCATGGAATCATAGAATCAGGCAGGTTGGAAAGGACCTCTGAGATCATCAAGTCCAACCCTTGGTCCACTACCACCATGGTTAGATCCCAATATAGCAGCAGAGGACTCGGCATGGTGCTCCTTGCCTAGGGAGATACCAGGAGATACTTCCCTCCCTGATGAAAACAAAATATTTAAATTCTCTGAATATTCTACTAATATGTGATTCAAAATGACATAGCTGAATAAACCAACCAAATTCCTAAAATGGATCAACCCAACTCAGCTCTCTCACTAAAGGATGATTTAAAACTAATGAAAAGAAAGTCAATGCTTTTTTTTAAATGAAACCAAAAGAGTAACAAAAATTCTGAAGATTTGAAACAACTAAATGAGCATGCACAACATTTTTTGGAAACTGGTTGAATTCGCTGATCTGAAACCATCTGAATGAGTACTGAGTCCAAAGCTCACCTCTGCCATAACTCTAACATAAGGTCTCATTGTCTGGAATTCCAGTGGCCTGAACATGGCTGACGGTGCTTAGGCAAACTTATGTCATCTATTTAAGGAGTTTGTGAGTCAAACTGGAGGAAATACACCTCATATCTCCCACTAAAAAGAAGTCAAAACCTATTAAATAACACTGTACTCTCTTCTAAACAGTCAGACAAGAATTTACCCTGGCCATCACAGATATTGTGATCCATTATTTGAACATTGTTGCTTTTTCTTTGATCTGCTTTTAGAAATGAGTAGAAGATTGATTTCTTCAGGCATTTCTCAACATATGGGACTTTTTCTGTTTAAATTCTGAAGAGAGTGAGGAAGAGATGATCAATGTAATCTTAAAACACAACATTTTAAAAAAAAATTAAATCCAAAACACCTGTGTTTTCTGGCTGGACAACAGTCTATCAGCCAAAATAGCTGTTTTAACAATTCTGGCTGTGGTGAACTAGCTTCTCATTTCATAACAGGGAAAAAATGTAGATTTTCTGACATCATCTCAGTGCAGTGTGGGACATATTGTACTGCAAAGATTCCAACAATAACCACTTATTTTTGCTCTCTATGACTTGAGAAGAATGCATTGACCTGGACTGCATATGGTGGAAATACATTTTAATTTAGCCTTTTTGGTTAAAAATCTAGACGCAAGTAGTATGTATTACATTCAATATATACTCAATATTATACTCAATATATACTCAAATGTGTATTTGAGTATGAATTGTATCTATAATCTTGTATTCTTTCTCTTTCCCTGCTTTTAAAAGCAAACCAAAGCATCTGACCCAGAAGTTTCAGAGGCCAGAATCTGAAAACTAAATGTTGGCTTCTGTGGAAGAGGAGAAAGGTGTCACCTCTTCATTTTGTGGTTTGGAGTTATATTTAAATGTTATCAGTGGGACTTTTTTTCTCTCCGGTCCCTATCTCAGTGGTAACTGACTCGTGCCCTATTACTTGTTTATTACTAATTTTAGACTGCTCACCAAATCCCCCAGCTGGGCTCAGAATTCCTCTGTGTCACATATGAGTAAAATCTGTGAACTTCAACTGTCAGATCTGCCTCTGCAGCTGAGTGGGTCATTACAGAAGGAACAGCTTTTGGAGAGGAAGTGACATTCCCACCAGAAACTGGAAGCTATTCTAGGACAAGTACTACAAAGACGGCAGCAAAATCCTGATTCTGACCTTGGCCATCCTGATACAAATTCTGAATATGACCTTCTTAGGTTACTCTGAACGTAGAGACAGAATAATAAAATTTGACTTTTTCTTCTACTGGGAAACAGGGGCACATTCTGAGAGTACTCTTCTGTTTTTCATCATATGAGAGCTTTTTGCTGAGAAACTAGCAGGTGGCAGTCAGCATGCCATTGCTGGCTTATTTTGCTTTACCTGGTCTAATTTAAGGCAGATTAGGGAAAGAGATACAAATGGACACAGGTCTGTGAAGGGAACAGAGAGGATGCAGCAAATGTAAAGAGGGCATTGATGGTGCCCATTCAATTCCACCTGGCTGCCTGTCTCCAGGGTGACTGTCGTTATCAGGGAACACAACCAAGTCCTATTTTTTAACTTGAGTAAAAAAAGCAATTGTGCTCTAGTTCATGTTGAAAATCAATTGAATGACAACTCCTATCTGGGAGAGAATGTCTAAAATTCTGCAGGATCAAATTGTAGAGAATGGCCCAAGTATTACAAATATAAAGAAAACCTCAGTTGCTTATTGACGTAAATCTTAGGGACTCTCTCACTATCCCCCTGTCTAACGTGATTTAGTATTGAGTGGGAAGGGGATATGGAGACAGGAATGAAAAGGAAGGCAAGTGAAATGGACAGAAAAGGAGAAGATGAAAGTAAAAAACTGCAGAAAGAGGTGGAGAAAACAACTGCAAAATATTGCTAAAAAGATCTTAAAAATTGTACATCACATCCAATTCTTCAAACACAACTTATGACAGAGCAGCAATGTAAACTTTCTCATGATCTAGCCTTCAGTTTCTTCACGTATTGCATAAAAGGGAACATTCATAAAGGGATTATAAAAACTAACAAATGATGAATGAGTATTATATGTACTCTACAGACCTGGATGGTATGTGCTACACCTGGATTTAGGTATAGCAGTAAGTGTTATATATGGTTAGAAGCAGTACTATAAACCTCAAACCATTTATTAAGAGCTTACTTGATTTTGCAATTCAGCTTTAATGTACTAAAAATTGTCAAAGGTGAAAAGTTTAATTATCTCTATAACCAAGTAATTTCAGTTGAAAAGTCATATTTCTGAGGCAGTATTTTAATTTTTACTGACACTACATCATGTGACCTAGCTGGTATTTTATGAGAACTACAGCAAGATTTGTCAGCACTGTAGGCAAAACTAACAACATCACTGAAGTATTCTGGCACTTTATGACTGCTACTAGTAGTGTGTAATTGCAGCAAAATATGACTTGCGGAATTAAATTATTCAGATCCTCTATCTTGCTCTGGTTCGTCTATGTTGCAGCAGAAACATTTTCGATGTTTCCAAGAAATAGATCACCAGCAGTACATTATCTTTCCATTATACTTTTGTGAACAGGCTCAAGTGCCATATTTTGCCCCAGGGATGTGTGAGGGATATGAATTTTAGAAGTCTAGAAAAAATTTATCAAATTAGGCCAATTTGTAAGAACTTGAACAATCTGGACTTTGCCTGTTTAAGTCTTGAAATAATCTGCCTCATTTGATCGTGCTTACAATCACGCCTGTGAGAACAATCATCAGAATTTTCTGCCTGGATGCTAATTAGGCCATGGCAGAAGACTATTCAAAGACAAGCTTTCACTGCTGTTGCACCAAGGCACCAAGGCAAGCAGCCTCACAAGGTTTCACCCATGCAGTTCAGGTAACAAACACCCTGGATGAAGCGTGGCTTGCAGAAGTAGCCTTTCCATGAAATTGTAAGACCAAGACTGGGAGTCAGGCAAGTTAAAAGCATAAGGAAAAACTGGGACCATCTGAGCAAGTATGGGGCTGGCAGCTGGGACTCATACCAGGAATGATGGGGAAAGAATGTGGGCTGAGGAATAGAGTGAGAAGAGGTGGACTAGTTACTGAAACAAGGAACGCTGGGAAGAATCAGGTAGAGTTTAGGCACACAGGGGTTCTGGTGTGTCCACACGTTCCTACAGCGTCTGGGCTGAACATCTGTCAATAAACATCAGTGGAGTTCAGTGAAAAAAGGTCTGTATCACCCCATCTTGTGTCTGCTCTATGTCATGGAGGGGAATTTGCTTCTTTTATCAACTCTTCAGTTGTTTCCAGGGTCAGAAGTCAGATCTGTGGTAGACAAAGATTCATTCCTATCTAAGGTAATCATGCGTTGTAGAGACCAGTGTGGTTTTCTGCATGAGAGAAGTGGTAAAAGGTTGTGCAGAATCGCAGGATGGGTAAGGTTGGGAAGGGACCACAGTGGGTCATCTGGTCCAACCTCCCTGCTCATGCAGAGCTGAGTGATATTTGGATTTTAAATAATTTGGTATTACATACAATTGCACAGCACCAAAAAGCCAAAGACACACTGTACCTTGGTAATAGTGCAAGGAGGTAGCTATTGTCAGTGGTGACTAGGAATACAAATGACCGTGAAGATCATCCACTGAAGTAGAATGGACACGATGTCTCAGCGGCTAAGCTGTGAATGGTTGTTTAAAATACTGATATGTGTGATGAGTTTCTGATCGCACACTTCTTCATCCTCTGTAATCTTGCTGACCTTGGGAGCTGAAAGTGTGACAAAACATTACATCACAACTTCTGTAGTACACCTGACTATATAACTATGCGCTGCAAGTCAGCTTACAGTATAGAACAGTCCTTCTAAAAATGGCCTGGAAAAGGTGCAAACCCCCACGCAGCATATGCAGGCTGAAAAACTGATATCATAGCACCAAGTTGAAAGTGCTGCTAAACTGAATCGTCTCTAAACATGATGCTTTATATATGTGCTGCATTTCTACTGCTAAATGCTGTTCTAGGAGATTCTTGTATTAACAGACATGTTGGCTGAATGCTTGTCCAAAAACAAATTAAAATACTATATTTTTGTTTTGTCAGAAAATCTCCTTCTGGTTACACATTGAAAAACAAAGCTCTTGTGAACGAATGCAAATAACTGAAAAATAATCCCAGCTTAATTCTAAAGTGTGCAACTTTACAGCAATCCCAAGAGACACATATTTGCTCTCAGTTCAATATTCACCTATAGATAAAATAGGGAGCATTTTCATTTATTTGGCTACAGAACTTTAGGGATATGAGTTTCACTATAGTTAATTAAAGGATGATTCCTTAAATTCAACTGCCAACATGGGATGTTTAGAAACAGTTTTCTCAGCTTCTCTTTGCATTGTCAAATCAAACAATTAACAATGTTGGAGGGAGCTGGCTACAGCCATATTCCTAAAGTGTGGTGTAAAATCGAGATTTTTTTTTTTTAACAGTGTGATTAATTTTCCTGTTAAAAAATTTGGCATTACAACTGCTAAAAAATTTGGCATTACAACTCATAGACAAAATATTGCTTCTATGACAGCCAAGGAAAACTATGTAGGAGGTATGGACACAGAAAAATCCACACTTTCAAATATGATCATATGCAAAAATAATCAAATTTGCTGCTATAAATATCAACAATTAACAACAGAAAAACTATGGAGTAAGTAAGCTAGTAATATATGTGTCTCAAAGAAATTTTAGTGTAATAAAATGTTTAGTGTAACTTCAGTATAATAGCATAATGAATTTTCAAGTCAGGTCATTTATAGAAGTCAACAGAATTAACTGGCATGAAATCAACAAAATCCTTACACTGTGCCTATATTTGGAAAGAAGAAATGTTAATGATGACTTCAATTATTTGTTATTTCAGAGAACTAGCTGCCTCTTGATGCTTTTGAACATGTCTAAGACAAATCCAAGACCTTGAACAGAAATTGTTATGATGTCTAACTTTTGTTCCAGGCAGGCCAGGACTATGGACACAGAGCCAACTCTGTATCTGGCCTAACTCCACTCACAAAATTTGGCCAAACATAAATTTGTCACACTGATTGCATGTAAAGTTCAGATCCTGTGTGGTGCTAAGGGCTCTTTTGGAACTAAATAAAATACAAGAAGTCTATAAAACCACATTTGGAAATGAAGATTCTGAATTACTATTCTTTCTATGATTTCCATATAAGTGACTGAGCATCCTTTTTTTTAGGATTATTACAGTTGATATTTTTCTATTTATCACAGCTATTTGCTAAAACAAATCATCATCTGTTTTCATGGATACTATACAAACAACAGAGAAGATGTCCTATTGTAAAGACTGCCTGAGTAGACCAAGAAGACAAAAAAAAAAGCCATATAACAACCAAATATATCTTGACCACGTCTATTTTGAGAATGTGTTTCTAATACTAAACAAAGAGTCTTCTGAAGTGTCCCTCAGGTTTGCTATTTTCAATCATTTACTTTATTGCAGATATAGAAATTGTTCTGAAAACAGGTCTTGCAGAGTTATGGTGCAGAAAATAAAGGTCCTGTGACCCAGCTGAGGAACAAAGCTTGTGGAGATTACACATAGGAAACAACCAGGGAGGAAATCATGGAAAACAGATTTGAGAGAGGCAGATAAATGGAAGACAAAGGCTGGCATCTTTGATGTACCATATGGACCGATGGCAAAATTGTCCAGGTACTGAGGACTTGGAAGGCAAGGCCAACAAGTTTGTTTGCAGCAGATATTTCCAAGATTCAGACTGGAAGGATGATAAATAGTTATGAGGAAGCTTTTAAATTGCCATGGTGAAAAAAAAAACATGATTAGTTTGAAGGATTCATTGTTTGGTGTGAGCATTGAACATAAGAATATCTGAGTAGCCTATATTTTATACCAAACACTATAATCTGTTCTCTCATTGGAGTAAGAATACTGTGATCACTGTACAAGTTCTCTGTTTTTCATTACATCTGCTGAAAATTTGGTATTTCCCACACATAACTAAGATCTCAGCAATTCACACGGTTGTGCAAAAGCATGTGCAAAAGCACTTTATTTCCTGTTACTTAAATGCTTCCACAATGACAAAATGGAAATCTTTTAACCTAGTCCAGAAGTCCTAACAGAAGGCATAAACTGTGGTAACCCATCTCTGCAGAACTTCAGCTTAAGATCGCATTTCATGTTTACAGCTCCAGTAATGTCTTGTGTGAGGATCAGAATGCTCAACTGGTTTCTGTAGGAATAAACTGGAAGGCACAGGTGAGTCGAGTAGAGGCTGTTGTTGTTTGGCACTGATCATAAAGCACGCAAGCGGAGATTTTGGCAAAGTCCCTGGATCTGGGTGATTCCTGAACATCCCGTCTGAGACAGTGGTTGGTGAGTTAGCAAAGTTGCACAAGAACAACTTAGGCGTAAGTTTCTCTTTACAGATATAGGAAAAAACCCCCCTGGAGAATCCTTGCAACGTGTCTTAGTATGGAGCAGAGGGGAAGTAGTTTCCATGGTTTGTTCAAGAGTCTTAGTGCCAGACTGCAGCTCAGATAAGCACATTTCAGTGCACACCCTTAGCTCTAGATAGTCCATCTTCTTGCAGCAGGTCAATGCTGCAGTTGTGGGATCCTTGGCTCTTTGAATGCAAAACCTGTTTCTCTATTCCCCAAATACTGGCAAATGTTTGGAGTAGTTCTGTGGTAAGGGGACTTTGATCTCGAGTCTTCCTCCAGCAGTCCATTGTAGGCAGAGTGACTACCAGTAGGTTAAAAATACAGTTGATTTCCCAACCTGGGGAACAGGTATCAGTAGTGATCACACATGTGTGGAAGCTCCCTGTACCACTGTAGAGACATCTAGCAGAAAAACATCACAAATACAACAAAAGTACAGAAAAGGAGTCTTCATGTCCAGCAGAGCAGAAGCTTTTTTAAGCAAGGCGAGTGTGATATCCAAGGGCAGTGTGTGCTATCTTGCTGCAAAGTCCATTCACAATATAGATGACAAATGCACGTGGGAAAATATCCAATTCTCACATCCAAGGAGGGTCAGAAATTGTGTCTTTCTCCTCAGCAGCAGAGAAATATTTGGTATGTTTTTACTGTATGCAAGCTATTCAAGGCCTGTCAGACTGAGGATATATTTTGTTTTACCAGCTGGGTTACAAAACTTTAGTTATCACTGTGAGCACACGGATATGCATTTGTTTAGTCCTTTATTTTCTAGGGAACACAAGCTGATCCTTGGATCTGAAAAAAGGTGAGTTACCCAGTTTTCCTGAAGTTTCATCTGATGCTTTAAAGCCTAATTTGTGTCAGTGAATCAATCTAAATAACCTTACTAGCAAGTATTTTAAACTAATATTTCTCCTCCTTCACAGTTTTTTTTTACTGTAACATAAAGAGTTGGAGTGGACTGATCTTCCACAGTAAGCCATTTACACTAGGACTACATAGCAGTGTCCTGGTCATTGTGTAAGCCTTTGATCCTATTCCTAATTGCTCTTGGTACCATTTCTTTGACCATGCTTCATCCTGCTCTTCTGCCAGTATAGTTCTTATTTAAGCATGTAGTTTCTTATTCTAGATCATACTTTTTTCATTCAGTATTGATACTGATTTGGGCTGTCAAGTTCTTTTTTGCACATTTGTGTTCACTGCACCTACTCAGTCCAAGAAGCTGTGCTTTCAGAGCTCCAGGAAATTTGTTAAGCATCTGCCTGAGACAATAAAATATACTTTCCGTCTACTGCCATACCATATCTTTTAAGATTGTTTCCAAGATCTTCTCATATGCTCATTGTTAAGTCCATTGATACACAACGTCCTGGTTTACCTTCTCAAGTTTTGGAAGTATGCCTTGATAAAAATACTGCAGTTTCCAGGAACTTGTCCTAATTCCAGTGAATTTTTACATTTTTAACTTCAGAATTGCACCTATTCCCCTGCCAGTTCCCTTTTAGGCATTTTTCTGCTATAGTCAAAACTTTAAGTCTTCCTTTGTAATTTAATTTTAAATATTCAGGTATGCATTATGTTGTTTGGTGTGCTTTGTTTCTTTGGTGTGTTTTGTTGTGTTTGTTTTTTTCCCTGTCTGTAGGACCTATAATCTTCAGGTTTGCACATTTGCTCCCCCTAATATACTTAAACTTTTCTCAACAGATACTGATTTTCTTCCTATAAATTTTGAGTTGGAGTGTTCTGTTGCATCAGAAATTATTCTAACTTAAAAGTGATTTTTCTTTACTGTTTTACTAACTTTATATACATTTTTATTTATTTTTCTGCTCTTCAAAGTTTCTCCTCTGATCTGGTGATTTGTCTTGTATTATAATTTCTTTAAAGTTTTCTTATTTTTGTCTTCTTAACTTTTTTTCCTACTCTATTTTACTGCAACTAGGAAAGTAATTCTTAATATCTGCTCTTCCCAAATTCTCTCATGCTTTAAAAGTACCCTACAATTTCTTATTGTGTCTAATGTGACATGGTTATTCCTACTGTATAGAACTGGATTTAGAGTTTGCATAATTTCCACCTGTGCTGAATCAGTCCCCAGTGATGGATTTTCTGTACATTACTGAATTTCAACAGATTTCCCTTACCGTCTCATACTATTCCAAAATCTGTTTACAAAGATCAATTTTGTTTTACTAGATACAGTCTATATAGATCCCAATCAAGTTTTTGAAATCTAAGAGCCCTCCTCTTAGGTCTGATTCTGCTTTAACGCATCCAGACTTTGCATTTGTCATTTCATTGATATTAGTATATTTTCTTCTGACCCACAGTGGTATAAAGCAAGGCTCAGTTCCTCTGATTCCCAGCATAGAATGTAACAAACTGCTCAGTTTGTTATGTTTGCCTCATTTCCAGCTTTCAGGTATAAAATTGTTTCAGTTCTAGTTGGCTCTTGCACGGTACATTAAAACTTGCCTTCAGTTTGCTGGACTTCCCCCAGCTAACAAACATATTGTATTCAAATGCAAAAACTAATATTAGAAGTGAAAAGAACAGTTAAAGACATTTCTTTGGCCTGACTCAGATGAGTAATGAGAATACAGATTTCCCCCCGAAAAGATTTTTTAGCTTAATGTTACCCCTGTGAACTGTACTTCAGAAATAAATGCATGAAGTACTTATATCAATTGAACAAAATGGTGAGACTATTTAAGCAAGGAGAAGCATCTGGTTTTAAGCCTTGCATCCATAAAATGGTATCAGTTTTTCTTAACCTGGGTCTCAACAAGCTTCCTTGCCCTCAGTTCCCTCTAAGCTTTAACCCCTCTCAAGGTGTTCTTGTCCAGTCTTACAGATTGTAAATAAATGAGTACTATTGTGTATGATGTTCATGCTACATCAGTTCAATTCCCTCAGGAGCTGATGTGTGCAGGAGTGTACCTGACAGGTTGAAGGAAGACATTCTCTTATGTCCAGCACTCAAGAGACCAGATCTGTGGTACTGTCTTCAGTGTGGAGGCTCCCTAATGACAAGTCATTGATGAACTACCACGAATCTGGCAGTGAGCCATGAAGACCATTGAAGGCCGAAACACATGACTTACAGGAAAGGCTGAGAAAACAGTTTTAGTTTCACATTAAGAATAGAAATCTTAGGGGGATTTTATTGTTGTGTTCAGCTATCTAATGAAATGGCTTAGAGGAGATGGAGCACTAGTGACAGGACTATGAGGCAACAGAGACCAGCTGGAACATGGAAATCCTGATCAGTAGAAGGGGAAAAAATCTTATGTAGTGGCTGAATACTGAACAGGTGCCCAGAGAGGCTGTGGAATCTCCATCCTTCAAGATATTCAAAACTTCACTTGACAAGGTTTTAGCAACACAGTCTAAGTGCTTGAGGGCTGGAGGGCACCTAAACCTACAAAGTGAAATCCAGATGTCCCTTCCTAAATTCTTTTGTGGTTCTCTGATCTCCCAAATCCTGGCTCTGGTTTAGAACTTTAGAAATGTGTAGGTCAAAAAAGAGTATTCCTGAGACTTTTAAAAACCCAAACAAACAAAAATCCAGAAAAAGACTAGACAAAATATTAGACCTGAGAAAAATTCTACTGAGATCCAGGTTACCAGTATTAGTCCTGTAAAAACAGTTTTAAAAGACTATTCCCACTTTAATGAAAGCCAAATTTTGGCAACAGTAACTAAGTGAAGTGCAGTTTTAGATCTGCAGCATACCCATGTTTGACAGGTTCTCCTAAGTAATGGCAAGCCTCAAAATGGGCTGTTTTTTCAGTAACATGCTGTCATACACAAGATACCCATCAGTCATAGTGTGTCTGCTACCCCGTCTCCCCTCCTGACTTTACAGGTCACTGAACCCCTAGCAGTAAAGGATATGTCCAAAGAGAACACTTGCTTGTCCTAAGCAGTCTCTGGTTTAGTAAGGCAAATATCAAAGTTTGATCCAGTTGTGTGTGGCTTTTAAAAATAAGTCTTTTATATATACAAGGTTGAAAATTTCACAGGCTCTCTGGGCAACATGCTCCAGTGCTTCATAACCCTCAACAGTTCTGTCTTCAGAAACACTGCTGCTTGGTTCTGTTTCCATAAAATCTGTTCTTGGCACTTTTTACTCTGTCTATTCTAATAAGCAGGGGCAGGATCCCAGATTTTCCATACTGTTTGTTACATCAACCTGTTTTTGGTTTGTGCCTGTCAGCAGTTGCCCAACCTGTGCTTTGGAAAGGCATTTGATGTGCACTGTGAATCATTGTAATAGTGACTGTCCACACGAGACAGTTCACGTGTCCACCCTGTGTGCTGGATGAAGGAGAAATAAGATGTATGAACACACAGCTAATTTCTTTTGCTTACACGATTTACTTTTAACCTCTTGGCTTAAACGTGCATCAGAACATAGAACAATCCCAAATCTGTTCAATGTAGCTGTGACTCACCCTCACAAGACCTCAGTGCTTCTTTTCTCGTATCATGAAGCACTATGAGAAGTAGTTGTTGCTGAAAAGAAGTTTTTATTAAATAGAAAGAGTACATTTCTTCTGACACAGAAGGCAAAATCATATTCTGCCCTTGTGATGTTGGTGGGCAGCGTACAAGGCTAGCTATCCTCATGGGATATACTGGAGTCATAAAGAGATGTCTGACACCTCAGTTCCATTTTCTCCTTGCCCTAGTCTGCCCCACAAATACCTACCTCCTTTTACTAATTCCATTCAACTGATTCCTTGTTTTAATCTTTGTTCACATATGCTGTTCATGTACAAACAAAATGGTCCATTTCTATTCATGTAGACATGGTGTTATTATGGTTGGTGTTCCATTACCTGTAATGGAAAGTCACACCAAAATAAAACCTCTGTGCCTGTTAGCTAACTGTTATATTAGTAATGAATCATACACACATGTGAGATGCCATAAAACTAGAATTTTTCTTTTGAGGTGCCACCAACTTATATGAAAACTTTTGCCTTGCTTTGACAGTCCAAACGGAATTGCTTGAAGATGCATTGAAAAACACAGGCTTTAAAAACTCCAAAAGCGGTGGAAATGCTGAAGTATTGTATTGATAGTATTTCAAATGTTAGAAGTTTGGTGTGAATTACTCTTCCAATAATATGAAAAGAAGGAAGTTTCAAGGAACTGTCAAAGTTCCAGTAAGAAGAAGGTTGAAAACTCCTGAAATAAACTACTTTTACAGCTGAAGTCCCCATGCCACAGCAGACCAGAAACACAGGTTTCTATGTCATTGCCTAGATACACAATATCTCCCAAACATGAAATAATGTATTTTTCCCTTGTGATTCCACTGTGGTGCAGAATTAGCTTGTTCAGTGCTCTGTTTCAGGCTCTTAGTAATGCACAGTACTGCAGCAAGTCACAATTTATACAACTGAACAGAATGAAAGTCACTATATCACAGAAAAAGAATGTAAGACACATCTGTGTTATGATGTTGCATTGCATCCACATGCCATGCAACACATGTTTCATGAATAATCACAATATTAGTGATAAGGGGGTTGTGTAGAAGTCATAGACAGAGGCCAAAAAAGAAGGAAGAATGTTGCTGCAGTTACATGTGAGCTGAAATAGGTGTATGGTTTTCGCTTCACTATGAGCAAGCCTTACTCAGGACTGATGCAGTGAAAGGATTCCAAGAACTTGAGCATCTACTGACAGAAGAATTGGGAAGTTTAGCTTGTCAGCATTGAATCTGGCTTGGTACTTCTTTTCTAGCATGCACGAGTAGAAGGACTTCTGCAGCACTGTAGAACAGCTACACATTTACACCAACCTTTTCCAGATGCTCTCTCCTTACCACTCCTGTGTACAGCACTTCGGACCTCTTTGATTTACTATGGAGAAAAAATACTGTAACTTTGTCACTGAATATCCTCTGCAAAAGGAAGAAAATTGTGCAGAAATACAGCTGAGTGCAAGTTGGTAGTGGCCAGATTTCTGTGCAACCTGTAACAGCAATTTTCAGCAACTGAAAATTAGACCTATTTATGGTAGTGTTGTTGCTCTGACCTGGACAAAGGTAAACTTTTTCTGGCAAAATTTCCCGATTCCCCCATTGAAAAAAACAAGAAACAAAACACAAATAGCTGAGAAAGGGAAAGATAAAGTGACAAGAAAAGGAGAAAAGAGAGAAAAAAATTAAGGGAAGAAAAAATGGAATTGAGGGTACAACAATAACAGCAGAAAGAAAAATAGCTTCAGAAAATTTGAGTAAGAAATGGGGATGGGGATACTGAGAAGAAGGAACAGAAGGAACAGAATGAATGTAATACAGCATTTGTGTAATTCAAAGTTGCTTACAAATCCAAAATCTATTTTAAATTTTATTGTGCTTTTGCTGGCTGCAAGCAACACCCACAGTCTTTGCATTCCAAATGTGGCTCCAGTGGTGTAAACTTAATGTTGTCCTATTCCAGTTCTACAGGAGCAAAAAGGGCTGCATGAAGGCAATATCCTAGAGAAAGGCAGATGTAGTACTTTCTTCCACTGAAAGCATTGAGATCAATAGATGAAAATCATAGCATCTGTAAGAGGCAAAAATACAAAGTGTGTCTGAACAGGAGCTGATGCCATATGTAACTAGCTGCTCAACATCCTTCTCAGAATACAAACCCATTCTGCCATTGTGTGCTCCTAAGGCACAAAAACCTTGTAGAAATTGACATCGTGCAAAAATCTTAAACAAAGCATATTGATTAAACAACTACCAGTTCTAGAAACATAAGGGAGAGAAGTGTATATTTCTGAAAGTAATCTGAAATCTGAAAAAAAATTCTGAATTTGTGAAGTAGAATTTGTGAACAAACAAGAGTACAGGGATTAATAACTGACCTTACAGAAGCATTATTTTCCCTGATTACAGCTGCCAAAAAAGCACTCAGGACTTTATAAGAAAAGATCTATTTCCTTTTCTCTTTGTCTTTTATACAGAGATTTTTAAAATCTGCCATGGGGTAAATAAAGAAGCTTGATGGAAACCGTCCAGAAGTTACTAATACTGGGAAAGGGACAAATCACCAAACTAAAATCAAAGTTCCAGTATTACTGGAGAGTTTCAAGTATTTCGAATATCAATATTTTCTCTTAGAATTAACATCTGAAATCCTTTCTCTGTTTGACCTTCTCTTGCTCACACGTGGCAAAAACCAGCTGAAGTGCTTCTTGTACATCTGAGAGACACCTAGAAATAGAACTATAATGGGAACTAAGAACCAGAATAAAGCAGAATTCACTTTAAGGTCAACTTCTTCTTTGGTTATGACAAACACAGTCCTCATGTGAGAGGAATAAGGTGTGGGCCTCTTATGGCTGATCAGTGAAGAGGATATCCTAAGTGGCCTGCTCTGAATTACCTTACAAGGTAACTACTGACTAAAAAGACAGTTTAACCTACCAATTTCTTAAAATAGGCAAATCATGCAAACACAAACCCCTGTGCAACACACTGACCACAGATGTGGTCAGACTGTCTTCTGGAATTACTTTTGCCCAAGGCCAGGTCAACTTTTCCTAAAGCCAGTACTAATTGTGGATGCACAACATTGCAGAAAGTGAAAAAAGATCATACGGGCTACCTGAGCAAATAGCACTGAAAATATCTGTTATACACTTAAAAAAGTACATGATGATAGTACTTTTACATTTTGAATATAATTTACATAGACTTGTTTCCATGTATCAGGGCAACACCTGGGAACCCAAGGGTGGACAAGGCCCCCATATGCTGTTACACAGACATAGCAAGAAATGATGGATGATGGCTGAGAAAATTTGAAAACTGAGGATGCTGTTTCTGTGGGTTATGTGTAAATTTTTTTTATCTACCAGTTCCATGGTGCAGTGAATTCATTAGGCATTCCGGCTGCAGCAGAAAACTAAGAAGTTGCTTTAGGTCAACTAGACATGAAGAAGTTCTGATCCTGAAACAATTACAGTGGTGCTGAAGTCCCATTAAATGAGGTCTGATTCAAAGCTAGAGAAGTGTGATTACAAGGCTTCTGGATCAGAGCTGTCTTTCCCTCAGGCAGTTTGGAATACAGGGGAAGTGGCCATGCAGTTGCCTGGATTTTTCTATGCAGGTATGTTCTGCAGATATTTCTTTCAAGTTTCAAAGGTTTTTCTTTTCTTTTTTTATTTTTTTTTTTTAAATATTCTGTGGGGATTAGGTTAAGGTAACCTAAAAGTCCCAAGAGCTTGGAAAAATACTGAGTGGGTGAGAACCTTGCTAAGTATGATAAAATTATATGTTACTTCAAGTTGACTAAAAATGTATTAAGTCAAAGTAAAAAAATCTTTAAAGAAAATACAACCTGGAGACTGATTTTATGCTATCCAGCAACTACGATCTATTTGAAAATGGGCATAAATTGGCACTGGTCACTTATTATATAGAGTCATAAAGGACTTCATGCATTGTAGGGCAATACCTCTATAGGAATTCCACAGGATAATGGCTGGATCCTGTGCCTTGCACAATCAATTGTAAAGATTTTCAATCCCTTCAGTCTCTTAGGATCTAGATAGTAGAATGACTTCTGGAAAAAGCCAGTTTGATTCTATGAACCTAGATTCCCAAAGCAGTGCTTCAACATCTAGAAATACTGTTCCCTTACACTACGCTGCAGCACATTTTATCCGAACATTCTTCGGATGTATGCTCCATGTCATCCAGAAGCACACATTCTTTTAATGCATACTGTTTTCAGGGCAATCAAACTGACCCAGAAAGAAAAGGTAACACTCAAAACACAGTTTTGACATTGACAACTTATCAGCACTGTTTGGGATTTATAATTTTTCATACAAAACCAAACTGAAAGACTAAAATCCTGTAAATGTGATTTGATAAGCACTTTGCGTGTAGAATTCCCTTTGATTAACACCCCTTTGGTAGTACAAAAGTCTCACCTTGCCGCATTGCACATTAACTCGTGAAACACACTGGATGTTATGATGCTCAGTTAGAAATGGGTTACAAGACCACCTTAAAATTAAACTAATTTAAATTTTCCCTTATGGAAAGAATGGTCTTGCTTTCTGCAAACATCAACAATAGACTTGTATCAAATGATCCAGTAATTCCTACAGCTATAAATTATGTGGATGCTATGTGCAAGCTGTGTAAGTGAGCCTGAGATTCCAATGCAAATGCCCTAAAGAAAAAACTCCCTGTGTTTGTGGAGGATCTCATGTAGCAACAATCTAAGTCTGCCTTTCTCTCAAATGGTGAGTATCCAAAAGTTAAACCGTCTGCTGGGGCCTATATTCAAGATAAAGCACTCAGCCTGTCAGCCAAGAGCCACGATTGATTCCTAGTTTTAGGACACAAAAATGTTGATCTGATATATATTTTTTGTTATGCTCTTTGTGAATATTTTCCTTTTTAACCTAAGCCCTCTTGGGACTAATGAGATCAGCGTAGTTTGTTATACGGAAGTACTTGTTCTACCTGCAGGTATCTGAGACTATTTTTCCCTTACATTACATGTCCAGAAAGAAAATGCAGGATAATAAAAAAGGAAAAATAGTAGAAAAAATGTTTCCATAGAAGACAGAATATGCAATTCTGAGTAAGCAGGGGTGGAGTATTTTGAATTTTGCATTTTGCATTTCATTGGAGCACAATGAAGCATATGTGTGTTTGTGGATGTGTGGGGTTTTTTTTCTCAGAGGAATATATGAAATTAGGTTTCAAGATATCTATACGAATGCTCATGTCATATTCATTATTCTAAACACAGTATTTGATAGAAGGTATTTTAAAAGATAGGGTAAATTACCTTTCACCATTTGCTTACCCCTAAAACCAAGACCAGTCATAGGTATAACTTCTAAAGATATTTGATGTGAAAACCTTTATACAGAGTTAGTAAAAGAATGCATGCCCTCTATAGTTCTCAGATTAGAGAGCTCAGTTACATCACATATATAAATAGACACAAAGAAATGCTGTTTTAAAGACCAAGTAGCAATAAGGAATTACTGAAAAGTCAGAAATCTTGAGCAATTTAATTCTATGATTCAGTTCTAAAAGACAGGTAAAATTATTGAGGTGCACTGGGCAAAATGCAGAAATACTTAACAAGTGTTTCTGTCCCATATCAGGAAAGACACAAGTTTACACATTTCTCATGTTTTGGTGATGGAGTGGTTTGCAGCCCATTAGTAACTCTGAAGCATGTTAAACAACACTTCCTAGACATGACAACACCACCTTCTAACTGGGGAATAGCAAAGAAAGTTTCATATGTGAAAGGTTAGTTTCACTGAAAAAGTACTTCTTAGAACAAGGAAGAAGCAGAATAACAAAAATATACATTGGTGGTAGCTAAACAGGGAGGAAACTGCTAAGGGGAAATGGAGAAATCGGTCTGAAGAACAATCAGATATCTTCTTAGCCTACGTGGTTTAGCTGAAGACAAGATAGAGGACAGTGGGGAGGGATTGAAAAGCAATAGCCTACGATATACTGATTAGACAGTAGGATCTAATGATCTCTTCTGATCTCAACCTTGACAAAACAACAAGTTGCTCAGTTTAACTGCAGGAAAGATAAAGTTCTGAGGTGCAAATGCTCTCAGTAGAATAATGGATGCTTATTTGCAAATAAAGTTAATTAAGACAAGCTGCAAACCCATTATTTAAAGTTTATTACATGTTATTACATTTGAGTTTTTTCCATAGAGTTAAATTTCACACCATTTTGTGGGCCTGCTTGGTGCTAAAGCTATGGTACAAACAGGATTTTATTAAGGGGTAGGGACCTTATAGAAGAAAAAATATTTAGAATGTAGGTGAAAGACAAGTAATAATAAAGGTCAGATAATTCCCATGTTGCCTTAACTAAATAGTTATGACTAGTAACCCTTTGCCTATATTCTGGAAATGTTTGGTAAAGATAAGCAGTCTTTTGTATTGTTAATCCATCAAGTAATGTATTACCAAAGCAAGGCTTTGTCAAGGGTGCCCAGAGAGCTACAGCAGTACCTCTTCAGTCTTGCTTAATGGCACAGCAGAGTATGTGCATGTTCATGTAGACTTCCATACTAGACTGAAGTCTACTCCTGTTAGTTCTCCTACCTTAAAATGGAGCAGTTCAATTGAGTTGGTTGCTTTACTGCCAGATGAACTTTTTAATGACCAGCTCTTTTTAAGAAACTGTGGCAAGCTGAACTCATGTAGACAATGCTCAACGAGGTAGTAAGAAATTTTATGGTATGTAGAAAAGAAAAAAGCAGAAAGATTTGCAGAAGTATGTTTGGTTACATTAACCTCATCACAAACATAGTCAGGGCCCTGTAAGATATACAGCAGATCAGGAACTGCACACAGAAAGTACATTAACATAGAGCGAGCCACTTACCTTTATCACTTCTTAGAAACATGAACAGAACTCTGGTAATAGGGAATGAATATTTCAGTAATGAGTACAAACATCACAATTATGATCCATACATTGATTTACCCTTTGCTCACTGCTGCTTCTGATGCATGTCTAGTCCAGAATTCACACCACGATTCGCAAAATTTTTTACTTCTTCTAAATTAGCCAATCCCTCTTATGAGAGGGCCAGCATCTATCAGCTTCAGCAATGTTAGTTTAAAAACCTTTACAAACCATCACTAGCTCTCCAGGATCAAGGATATTATTCCTGAATTTTCAAGAAAAATTGCTTTGTGATCTGGCATTTTTAAACTCATGTTCAGTTGGACATATATTTGAAGTAGCTAAAATAGTTTGAAAAGCAGGAGGGAAATGAAACTCTATCTTATTAATACAGTGTTGTTAAGAAAAGTGAGTGTGCCAATTGTTAATGCAACACTTTACAAAAGTCCTTGAAGGCTTTATCCAAGCTGTGTCCCTGTCCAGCTAGTGAAAATGTTATAACCCCTCATCCAAACATGCCCCTCTAGCCCTTACTAATTCCTACATTTTTCTCATTCCTCTGCTGTAATGTTAGTTTGCTTACTAAAGTGTGGGTACCTAACTTGAGGTCCAGCTGCTACTGTTTGTGAGCCAATCCATAGGACAGTGCATATTTTTGAAACACTGAGGCTGCTGTTTCCCTGTAGAAAGTAAAAGTGTTTCCCTGATAATGCATGACCAGCTGGCTGACCAGTTTTTGCATATGTACAGTCAAGGTCTATTCTTCATTTCACAGCATTCTGAGACGCTCACCACTGATTAGTGTCTCAAAAAACCCCTTAGATTCTCTTAATCAATTTATTCAGAATTCCCAGGAACCCTTCAATTGTTCATATTCGTCAGATCTTAAAAGAAAGCAAGGGTAAAAAACCATATTGCTATCTGACCTAAAGGGATTTATTACAGATACTTTATGCAGGACTTAAATAGATAATTATAAAGTAAGATAAACTTTGAAAAAATAACTTCATATGTTACCACAGATAACTATGGATAAATACATAAGGAAAATTAAAAGTGATGAACTATGGTATAAAATACTCTAGCTTTTGTTTAAGCTGAGTTTTAATGTCTTAAAAAGACATTAATGCTGTGGTATGTTTCCTGGACTGAATATCTATGTTATATAAAGGCCACTGAAGTGCTCTCTTCCCCCTTCCATTTACAGCCTTTTTAGTTTAGATCAATTGTCATTCCTCTGAACACGAAAAGCCACTTCTAATATTTTTCCCTCAGTGTTTTCTCTATCTGCAGTAATCAATAAAAGAAATTTTAAAAAATATAAAAGAAGAAATCAGTGCAATTTTATCAAGCATCAAATGGTGTTTTAACAAAACAGGGGGATTTGCTGAAGTAATGTTTCAGTGAGGAAGGAAATACCATTGACTTTATTACAGCTGCCTAATGTTTTCCACGAACTGCAGAAAATAATTCATTGTATCTTAGTGACCTACAATAACAGCTGACTGCTTGCACTTGATGGAAATGTGATTTGTGCCTACTAAAAATTAACTATTTAACTCCTCCATATTCTTCCCTCTGGTAACACATTAGTTTCCCTTCCATTCTGTTTTGAACTGCTTTGTGAGATGTGAACTTCAGTAAACACAAACACCAATTGCTATTTGATGTTCTCCCATGAAAGAAGAAAAATACGGTCAGCCTGCATCCTTCTGTGAGCCATAAAACCCATGCTGAGCTTTAAAAGAATGCACTTAGATGAGGCCCCTTCGTTTTAACAGTCATTTTATCTCAATGGTTCAATAATGTAATAAATAAAGGAACATTTCTGACAGTTGCACATGTGCAGACACATGCATACACATGCACGCTCAGTAGAAAGTTCCAGGCTAAGAATGTCAGAGAAGATGAAAAACCAATAAAGGTTCAGGGCTGGACTAAATGAAGTGACAGTGTAAAGGGAAAAGTAATAATTAGTCTAAGTAGTGTGAAGAAAAATGATCAGGGCTGAGGCAGGAAGAATTGGAACAAAATCGTTGTCTACTGAGACATTTTAGGTTTACTCCCACTGTTGTTGCTGCATCCAAGAAACAGGAGATGGATCCAAGCTATCCTGCTGCAACTGACTTTGCTGTAAGTCCGACAGATTTCATATTTGCCATGTAATACCATCCCTTCACTACACAACTTACAGAATATGCTGTGTCTGTACTAGGCAATAGCACCGAGACATTGTACACAGCTCTGTGAAGATAACACTATATCTATACACAGTATCTATCTACCCAGTGTGAAACTGTATATGTAGGTACATCACATATACAATATCTATGAACATTCACATCCACATTGCATGTATATACAACCACTGATGGATACCCCTACCATTTAATAGGGAAGGAAAATTTGACCAGGGATTAGAAGTAAAATTTTACTTTAATAGGTCACCTGGGATCCTTCATGTTCATTCAGAAGAAATAAGAATGTTCATTTCACTTTCAAATATGACCAGTATTGTATGCCCCCATAATTTGTATGAAAAATAGATATGAAAAAGGCATATATCTACTTTGATTTTTATTATATATAATTGGAATGCACTGCCTGTTTTTTCTAGTCTTCCTAATAAAGGAGGATAACTAGCATGGACCCAGGATTGCTTCCACTGAAGTAATGCACTTACACAGAGGTAAAACTAGTGCAAGGAGACACTGGAGTCTTCATTCTACCATTCCACACTGGTGGGATTTTGGTTTTTTTTATTCCTTCAAAGGTGTGAATGGGAAAACCACTTTGCATTACTGAAATGAAACAACATTGTGAGCAAGGAAGTTTTAAGCTATTACCGTAATTGAAGATCAGCCCTTTTAATATGGTTGAACCACTGTATTATTTAGCTTGCTATCTAAGTCTAGACCTCCATTTTATTTGCTAGTCACAGAATGTCGTAGCAAACTCAACAGTGGCTCTAATCAGCAAGGAAACTACTTTCTAACTTGTTCGTTGCATGATGTCAGGGTACTACTCACTGAAACACGAATATCAGTCCCTCAGAGGTTGATGTTTAAAATATTAAGTAGGCCTGCTTATGAGCTGAGCTTTCTTAATATCAGAAATCAAGAGAATATGCCTGCTATTTAATCTTATCCTTTCTCTGTAACATCTGGGACATCTCTGTAACTTCTCCACTTCATTTCCCACCTGCTGCTTAAAGTACTGGACCCATGTGACAACTGCCTCTATGCATACGAAGATGCAACTGGGCTCAAAGAGTAGCTGCCATACCAAAGTGAGAAGAAACCTGTGATTGTCGAACCACAACAACCTTATATAATGAAAAGTTTGACTCTTCTGTCACTGTGGAGTCATTCAAAACAGTTCCCTGAGATCATTCACTGTTCTGTTCATCTCTTTATTTTCATATCCTTCCTGTCAAAGGGAAATGATTGGCTAAACAATTGACACAAGCTACAGCAGACTTAATGCCCCCACAAGTACCTTTGTATTGAGGTCAAAGATGGTGAAAAGACGCTTTTCTTCGTATAGACCTATATTTTACCTTTACAGGTATTTAAATGAAGAGAAAGTGCGTAATGTAAACCTTGATAAACAGGTTCACAATCATGGCCGTATACTTAAATACAGTAGAAATCAAATTCTTCAGAAGGGCAACACTCATCATTGAGAGTTGTGTTATAACAGACCTTGCAGACTTCTTAATCCAATAACTAGCTTATGTGATTCTTACAAATGGAAGATGGATATGTCTGATAGATTTTGTCTTGCTTGACCTCATAGAAGACATCTATATGATGCAAACAAATGTTTGAACAATTTTATAAAACATACTGCAAAGCTTTCTGTCTCAGCAGGTATTCCAGTAGCATGCTTCAGGCACTCATTATGTAGAAAACATCGCTCACTGATACTCACTTTTTACTATAAATTTCACTGGATATACTCTTTGGAATAGAAGAAGCAAAATACAGATGCCTAATAGGCTTTCTCTACACCATCATATTCTACACTTCACCTTTCTAATCTGCCTTCTCCCTAAACTAAATTGCCTCAAAATTTTTAGTGTGAATTTATTCTGAAATCTTTCTCTGCCCTAGTAAGGATTTTATGAGAGCTCTTATGATATTATACTCATTAAAATGGCATTAAAATGTTTACAATATTACTCCCAATGTTTTTCTTAGAGTGACTTAATTTCTTGCTTGCTTTTCAATAAGTGTTAAAAATGGAGTGGATCTTTATTTTAGTTTGTAATAATATATATGTTTTCATCAGCATGCACGAGCAGTTTGATTTCTTTTACTTAACCTGCACTGAAATCTCTATGTTGTCATATTTCTACTTTTCCTTATTTACCCTTGAAGTTTTTCACTATCCTCTTGCCATTCTAGTACACCTTTTCCCTCTTTCACCAATGCTTGCATTGAATCGTAGGACTACTTTTTTCCCTCCATATTAAAAAACAGGAGAGAAACTCTCACTTAGAATAAGATCTTAGAGAATCCTAACCACCTATGACCATACTGTGGAATTTTATATTTTAATGCTATTAAAAAAAAAAAAAATCACTGGAAAAAAGTACACTGAGAAATCTGCACAAATATTGCTTACAACACCAGTAGACAATGGTGCTCCCAGTGACACCAATGCCAAGAGAAATGAGAGCACTGAAGCAAATATGGTTACAAGACACAGCTGTATCAGTGCTAAGGCAGAAAAGAATCAGTTCCATATTCTTTGGTTATACTTTTGAACAATATTATTTTAAGAATATAACATAAATTCATATGTCTTTTCCCTAAAGGACACCTTTCAGATGAGGATGTAGTATTGTATACCTTTTCATTCCTATGGGTGCACACATGATCCAAACGTGTATATACTAGATGAGTTGTTCTTCCACTGTCAAAATAATTGTTCCTAAATATAGTTCAAAAGATGAGATGGTTAACCAACTGCGCACTTTCTCAAGTTACAGCCATTCTTAAATACAAGTCAGGAAGCTGAGATTACCCTTCAATGAATTTACCCTTATGGACAATAAAGCAGGTGTAAAATTATTTCCTGTAGTGTTGTAGATATTTAAAAGTATTTCAGTCAATGGTTGCGATTCAGTATCAGCTTGGTGAGCCTTTCAGTATGTGATAAATCAACATTTTCTTACTGCAGCTTCTTAACAGAAGCTGTGTGTTTCTCTAGTGGAGTTCGATGCATATAATTGCAGTAAAGTCAATTTCTGTATCGTGGGCGTGTGGCAAAACACACCTTCAGTGTTCGTCTTGGCGTGTCTTGAGTGAGCTGCCAGCTTTCCAGGCAAATGTGAACGTCTAGAGGGTACTGTAGCAGAAAAACCACAGTGGAATGCTACAACGAAAACATTAGGATTGGAAGCCCTACAAAATATAAAGCATCAAAAATTATTTTACGAAAAGCCACTCAGTAAATAACTTATGGTAAAAAGCTATGTTTTTTTTCATGCTATGCTCACTGATCTTCCATGGAAATACAGTATTCTCTCTTACTTGTTAAATATATCCTGACAATGAGACAACTTGCTCCTTCTTGCCAGATACTTAGTACAGAAATTTGGAGTCTCTGGAAGGTTTGTCTCTCTTGGGAGTTCAGCAAATACTGGCTTCCATGTCTGACATCCAAAAGTAGCCCTCAGGGGTGTCTGCCAGGTTTATCAAGGCGCTCTGCCCTTTCAGGCCACTGTCAATCCATGCAGTTGGTCCTCCACAATGAACCCAGGCAAGTGGGACATCTCTCTTTCACGTGCTGAAAGGATTCAGTGCATGTATCTTGTTAGAGCTGATGCAGGCAAGCGGTTACTGGAACGGTGACACAGGTCATCTGTAAATTGCCTTTGCTTCAGCTCCACAGCTGCAAGAGCAGCAAGTGCTGGAGCCAGATGAGTCCATAGAAGAGACTCTGCTAAAGGCTGGCCAAGAAGCCAAGCCACAGGCAGAGACACTGGTACATAAAATGCATTCCAGTGGTTGGCATCTGGGCCCTGCAGCTGCCAAGCACACCCAGTGTGTGGCCATGGGTATTGGCTTCAGTACTAGGACATTTTGAGAGGGAGGCCAACAACCAGTAACCAGAGAAGACAGTTACTACAGAAATTAAATTCATATGCCAATTTGCTTGCTATTTCAAAAGACAAAATTTTATCTCATATGTATAGTTTTGAACATACTCGCATAACAGTTAACAGAAATATGCTGACATTTGCTAGTAGGGGGAGGGGGTAAAATACTGATGTAAGTGAAACGATGCTCCTTGGGGCACTGGTTAACAAAACAAAACCATACCCATTATACTATTCCTTAATTAATGCACGAGTTTCCTTAGAGACCAGAGCTCTGTTGGGGGACACAAGTCTGGCGTATTTCTTTCCCAGAGACAGTGGGGGGAGAGTTATATAAAACAAAGATAGAGGTGAAATGAAAGATATGACACAAGACAGCAAGTTTCAGCTCCAAAGACAGGGTCTGTGCACTATTAATGTGTGAGCAGGTCAGAGTGTCACATTAAAACAGAAAGGTTGTATTAAACCTTTAGAACATAATAGAATCTAACACGTGGCTTAGAGTATAGTATATCTAATAGGATGCATGCTACACAGTCCCAAACTGTATCAGGCTGTATATCCAACTCTTCAGTGAAGACTATATCAAAACAGATGATTACATTTAATAATATGTTAAGAATATACAGGGTCAATGTAAAAGCAGAATCTTCGCCTCCCTTCCTTTTAAAAAATAAAAGCCCTTAGGTACTTAAAATACTTGAGCTGTGCTAGCAAAAACTTCATAGAGGCTAATTTACCAATCAGATCACACGTTAATTAGCCAAAGGGATTATTGTTTTAAACACAGCATTCATTTTCCTTTGAACCAGGCTTGAGGAGGTTGCTCTTGCATGATTCTGCAGTCCCTGTCTCCCCAAGCCCAAAAGCAATGCTGGAGTGCAGTGCTTATCTGGAGAGCTCTCTAAAACTGTGAGGCTAAGATCCTGTCTCTATGACTCACAGACCTCCCACCAAATCTTCTCACTTCGCAGCATCTGCAAATTCAGTTAAGAATCTGAATGTCAATCAATGGTTTTCTCTGGCTCAGTAATCATTCACAATAATGATTTTGTTATTGAAACTTCAGCACCAGTTCTGTTGAAGATTTACAGGCCAGAATGGAATCCAGCTCTCTGGCCTTTAATTATCCTAGCTCTATAGTGCTAAAAAACATGGAAAAAAATCAAAGCTACTGAATTTGGCAGATATAACTTTACAAGCTCTTGGGACATATTAATTTAGAAAGACAACACGGTAAATTCAAATAAAAATCCTAAGTTTCTATCATATATGGACTTGAATAAATAAAAACAAAACAAGAAACATCAAATTGCACTAGAAACCTGTCAACAATCTACTGTCATAATTTTCTTCTGAGAGCTTAGCTTTTAAATGCCTGTCTCGTCGAGACTATACATTATTGGTTCAACAGTTAAAATGGAAAGACGTAATAGTCATCCTAGTTAATATGAATGTTTTCTTAACTCAGTTAAAGCCTGCAAAGTGAGAACCAACTACCTTAAATCCTAGCTTAATTCAATAACTATTTTGCCTCTGAATAAAGTTGTTGCATATTAAGTGTTTGATTTTAATCCCTTTGTTATAACTGAGAATTTACTCACCAAATTACCATGTTCATGTCAATATAAAAAAATATTGTATGTGTATCACAGGAGAGCCTGTGAATTCAAATGGTAATGAGATCTTTTCTTTTCTGTTTCTGTGTTACTGGACTAGATTGTGCCGTACTGGGGCTTCTTAACAGTTTGATGTCTGTGGAACAGATGGCTGAACAGAATGAGTTACTGATGCAGATGCAAAGTTGACACAGAACCATCTCCAGGCAGTGATAATAGAGATGGATGGCTCTGGGAGGGAAAGTTCACAAAACGGTGTATCTTATCAGCACACTGTAGACCCTAAGCCTTTGACATTTCAGCGTGTTCTCAAGAAAGATGATTTCTCTTTGCTATTATGCTTATTTTGTTTCTTTTGCCACTGGCCTTTTCACGACAACTGCAGGCTGAAGAAATTTAACCATAAAGATTTGTTCTAATATAAAACTCCTACTTGCAAGTCTAGTTACAAACAGCTTAATGAGGTAGGACTTTAAAACAGCATTTTGTTTCTCTTTTTAACAAGACTCTTCTCCCTGCTCTGTCTTTGCCTTCTACTTGGTCTTTTGGGAGAGCAGGTCTGTATACCAACATGTAATTGGCAAATGATCCCTGTGGCCACGCTGACCATCATTATCTTGAAATCTCCTACACATATCGGCCAATAGGATTTTTACCAAGGATCTCAGGTGTTGTTTCTTATGTTCCTCTGCTGTGCAGTCCACTGGTCAGTCTATCCTGAGGTGGTAACTCATGACTGAGGTATGTTTTGTAACTTGTCCTACGTTTTGTTTCATTGGAGCACACACATCCCATCACATGCATAAACTAAACCCATCTTGACTGCTTCAGCTAAACCTGGTTTTTTCTCATTTCTCTCAGTTACAAGACTTACACACTGTATTTCTCATTGCAGAAGGTGGGAATTTAGCACAAAACCAGGTCTCCTTTCTTCCCTTCTTTCTCACTTATTATTATCATAACATAACTGTTATTATATTATTTGCTATTGCAACTTTCTCCTTCAGTCTTCCATCTGCTGCGAAGCCAGACCTCTGCCAATTCAACCATACCTTCACTGAAATCGGTGCTACAGTTTGGCTCAACAAGAAGGAAGGGAGCCCTACGCTCCTCTCAGGGAACACAGTTGCTCAATAGGAAAGAGTGCATTTTTCATTCTGAGCTTATAAGCAACAGGCAGGAACAAGCAAGTGCCTATGAAGAGAAGTCAGAAGTTATCTTGTGACAGGTTACATAAAGGGAAGATTTAGGCAAAGGGAAAACAGAAAAAGCTTTCTGCAGCAGAGTCCTCAAATAAGCAATGTGGATTTGTCACTGCCAATGCTCCCTCCACTGGAGGGTGCATTATGCTTCTAGCTGAAATGAACCCAAAGTGAGCAACTCCCCCTGGTGCTGGCTCTCCTCATTCTCTTTGGGCAAGGCAAAGTCCCTCCAGCTGAGCCCAGCCATTCTCCTCCTGTCTTTTTTTGCTCAGGATGCATTAACTATTGCCACACTGACACCTGTCTGAAGCTTCCCAACATGGTTGTTTCTGCTTAGACGAAGTCCAGGTCACTTGTTGCAGCACTGTTGGTCTTCACTCCTACTGCTCAGTATCTGCCCAAACGGCAGCAGTGATGGAGAGAGTCATGTCCCACTGCTCTGGCACAGCTGAGAGCCTCACACAGGTCCATGATCAACCCCCTCACCACACCACTGCTGGTTACTCTCCCATGGGTTTGAGACTCGGTTGGGAAGCGACAGGCCCTGTCCCACTCCTGGTGGATTTCACACGTGGTTACTCTTGTGCACCCTGTTTGCATTTTCTGGAGCCATTTCCCCGCGGCTGTGGGGATGGGGTTTTCCATAACCCCTCTCACACAGGCACGACGCGGGCACGGGCGGTGTTTTGCTATGGTGCCCAAAGTACATGCCAAGAACCCGTCTTTTCTCTCCAGGGGCCGTTGGGATTACAGAACCGGGACGGTCTCGTCACCAGCACCTCTCTCTTCAGCTTCAGCTGTCCACTTCGAGCATATCTCTGCAAGAGTATAAGATCTGAGTAAAACCTATCGTTCTTTTAACTGATATTTCTTTTGAACGACCACAACGACCCAAGCGCCTGCCTCCCTCCCCGCCGTGCCGCCGCGGCTCCCGGCGCAGCCCCGGCGCTGGCGCGGAGCAGCAGTGCCGCCTGCTGCCCGCAGAGCCCGCGGCCCCCGCCCTCCCGCAGGGCTGTGTCCGGGATTCCGCTGCGGCTGAGAGCTACAGAGCCCCGGATTTTTGTTGTTCTTGTTGGAAACAGAAGCCCCCAGGTTCACCTCTCATCCAGCACACGTAGGGCTGACGTGCGTGAATCATCTTTGCTGCCCCTGCCATGCAAAACTGCTTCACCGCCTGACTCGTCAGCCCAGGAGACAAACCCAGTGCTTACTTTTGGTAAAATTCCTCCTGCCTTATTTTCCCACTCCATGGATGTATTAGTTCATTTCAGCCCTGAGTCCTTTAAGTCTTGTACATGTCTGTGTGAGAAAAATAAACCAACAACCCGGAAATAAACAGAAGCACATTTGTTCTATCAGAAACCTTGAACCACGTCATTTTGGTCTGAAATAGAAGTGTGAAGTGTGAGTATTACACTGCTTCTTGCACCAGCCAGAGGTGAGAGAAGGACTAGGCAGCAACAGTAAAATTTAACACACAAATACTAAGTTCTTACATCTTTACTGTGAGTACATAGGAATATGTTCCATTTCACAGATGGAAACATTGGCATAAAATTGCTTCCTTTATGTCATATGGAGACTGATTGACAGACCTGAGATTTCAGTTCAGGCATTACCTGAACTGGTGTGGTGTACATGTGGTATCCACCTCAACTTTATGAAAAGAGGGTTTTTCCTATTGAGTAGACAGTCACTATGAAGAAATAGCAATAAAAAACATAATATGTTTTACTCAAATCTTATACTCTTGCAGAGATATGCTCAAATTTCAAAGTGGATAGCTGAAGTTGTAGAGGTGCTGATGACAAAACTATCCCAATCTGTAATCACAATGGCCTCTAAAGAGAAAAGACATGCCTTTGCCACATACTTTGACACTGAAATACTTACATTTTGATAGACACATTCTTTGCACAGGCAAAGGAGGGGAGTGTGTCAATAAGGCTACCTAATCTTTCTCTTTGAATATTTAGGGATGGGACTATAGCATCAGCAGAAGTAGGCAGAACTGCAGAGAAGACAGAACCAATATAATTTTTACCTTTTCCTCTAAGAGGTGGCTGGAATCTCCTCTGATGTTGAACAGTTAGGACATGTCCTCTGTGGATGCTTTCCCTAGGAATATCCAGCCAATCCCAGTACCCTATGATATGTTTCTACCCTCACTCTGTGCCTACCTCAGGTGTGGAGAACGTCTTACTACCTTCCTTTTTATCTGCTTTTTTGCAGAAGCCTTTTATCTGTTTGAAGACAGCCTAACCCCCTCCACTTTCTTTTCTAGAAAAGCTCTATTTGTTCTGTATTACCTCATGAGTCCTTCAGTCTCTGCTCTGGCGGCATATCTTGAGAGTCTTCAGCTAAAGACATATTCCCTCCCCTTCCCTCCCCTCCCCTTTCCTCTTTCCACACCTCTTGGTGTGCTTTTTTGTTCCATTGAGCTTCTTTCTCCTAGGCATCATAGCTCTCCATATCTGCCTCCATATCTGCTCTCCATATCTGCCTCTGGTCCCATCACCTTCTGTTTCTCAGTTCTTGTTCCCTCTTACCTAGTCTAGACACTGCTACTGTTCTTATTATCCTACATCTTGGCAGGATGCTCCAGTCTGTTTCCCATAAGTTCTCCTTAGCAAAAATTTCTGTTGCCACTTTTGAAACCAATTCCATGTTCTGTACTTCCACCTCTGATTTTAGACAGAGATAGTTCCTCAACACTCTTAACTTCCACCCCCCAAAAAGGGTATTTGCAAGTCTTACACTTTTCCAAGATGGGATTTCTTAGCTCCTGTTTCCACACAGGAGTTCACAGTCCACAGGTGCTGCTTAGGCATGATGGGGACCCTGACCACTCCATCAGTACAGTGGAGGAAGCTACTGAGGGAGCATCACAGTGGTTTATGAAAGCCAAACAACTCCTTGGGCCTCCCTGCCTCTCCTCCTTCCTGCAGACCTGCCTCTGGCTCCTGTACAACCAAGTTGTATCAGGTCATCTCCTCCAGGTTTCTAGACTCAGCACTGAGTGCAGTGCTGCGTTTTTAGTACTGACCTGGCCAATCACAGCCCAGACCTGCAACTTCTGGGGCTGTCACCTGTGTGTAGACCCTTCTGCTAAATCCTAAGTTTGCATATGCCCACATAGGAATAGGCCTGTGCAGATAATTTTCCTCTCGCATCTACCTTCTTTCTTCTAGCAGAGTAAAGCCTTTTTCAAACACTACTTCAAAAAATTCCTGAGCATTCTGGCAAAAGCCGATAGAGTTGTTTAACATGGGCAATACAACATATTTTTTCCTTGACCTCACATTTGGAAGCTGAGCCTTTTGGCTTTAATTAACATAAAATATGTCTGAGGCAGATATTTGCCATGGGAGAGCTTTGTTTTCAAAATACAAAGATCAACAAAGTAATGAGCCACAAAAAAAAAAAAACAACCCAAAACATACAAAGCAATAGAAAATAGGAAATTCTTGTAAAAAGCAATTCTGTCAGCCTTTTCCTGTCATATATATATAAAATCAAATACTGTTCCACACTGTGCAGTCAAATGGATGCTATCAAATACCTGTATTTATTATTGAACTACTGCTCAAAATACAACTTTATAACAAACAAACTACCATATATAATTAATAGGATTTTTACTTCTGTAAACTAAGATAGGCATAGAGTGCAGTGTCTGGCATGTAGCAGACCCCAAGGGTTATTAGTAAATATATATGTGCTGTGAGCAAAACAGTCTTGACTTGGGGAGTTTGACTTAATTTGTTGCCAGTTGACATAAAGCTTGAATTACTTAAACTTACTTAAATCCAGTTGCAAGCCAGTCACTAGCAGTGTCCCCAGGGATCAGTGTTGGGCCCAGTTCTGTTTAATATCTTTATTGTTGATCTGGATGAGGGGATCGAGTGTTATCATTAGCAAATTTGCAGATGACACCAAGCTGGGGGGCAGTGTTGATCAGCTGGAGACTGAATAGGCTGGATAGATGGGCTGAATACAACGGGATGAGGTTCAACAAGGCCAAGTGCCGGGTCCTGCACTTTGGCCACAACAACCCCCTGCAGCGCTACAGGCTGGGCACAGAGTGGCTGGAGAGCAGCTAGGCAGGAAGGGACCTGGGGGTGCTGATTGACAGCAGGCTGAATATGAGTGTGTCCAGCAGTGTGCCCAGGTGGCCAAGAAGGCCAGTGGCATCCTGGCCTGGATCAGGAACAGTGTAGCCAGCAGGATCATGGAAGTGATTCTTCCCCTGTGCTTGACACTAGTTAGGCCACACCTGGAGTGCTGTGTCCAGTTCTGGGCCCCTCAGTTCAGGAAGGATATTGAGGTGCTGGAGCAGGTCCAAAGAAGGGCAGCAAGGCTGGGGAAGGGTCTGGAGCACAAGCCCTATGAGGAGAGGCTGAGGGAGCTGGGGTTGTTTAGCCTGGAGAAGAGGAGGCTCAGGGGAGACCTCATCACTCTCTACAACTACCTGAAAGGAAGTTGTAGCCAGGTGGGGATTGGTCTCTTCTCCCTGGCAACCAGCAATAGGACAAGAGGACACAGTCTTAAGCTGCCCCAGCGGAGGTTTAGGTTGGACATTAGGAAGAAGTTCTTCACAGAAAAGGGGATTGGGAATTGGAATTGGCTGCTCAGGGAGATGGTAGATTCACCATCCCTGGAGGTGTTTAAGAAAAGACTGGATGTGGCACTTAATGCCATTATCTAGTTGAAAGGCGGTGTTAGGTCATAGGTTGGACTCGATTATCTCAGAGGTCTTTTCCAACCTATTTGTTGCTGTGATTCTATGATTTTATTGTATGGGCTGATGTGACAACCATTCCTTCCCCAAAACTGGCTCTTAACCTGACATTTCCTAACTTGTGATCTCAGTAGGATTTAAAGCAGTATCGTCCTTCCCCCAGTTCTGGCCTCTTCTCTTGCACTGATTGTGTGGTGGCCTGGTCCAAGGAACTGCAGCACACTGTTATACATCAGCTTAGTCTATGAACAGGTCAGATCCAGTCAGTTTTCTGTGAGGTTACTTGAGCTCTTTATTAGCGTGGGCCAGACCATGCCAGTGGAATGAGTGGAAGGTGCTGTAAAACCACATACTTGTATGGACATGTGCATTTGCAGGCTTCCAAAATCTACAGCTGAAATTGTTATGCATATTCTTTTGTGTTATGCAATGTTACAAAATTATACTTCACAACCCTTATTTCTTGTGTTGGAAGTCCTAAGTAGATTATATGCTTGACTGATGAAGCTGGGATAAATACATTTATTGAGTAGTCTTTTCTTTTCCTGGTTTCCTAAAGAGGCATCATTGACAAATGGCACTCTGTTTTCCCTTCTTATGCTGGCAGTCAGATGGGGATGCATTCTGAAGCTCAGTAGTATTTTTGTGAGGTTACATGCTGCTATGACTGCAAGTTGTGCAAACTTAGCTGAATTAGCTGGAGTGAGTGCTGTGCAGACAGAGCGCAAGGAGACTTGAGCTGAACCCCAAATTGTATTACTTATGTTACCCCTGAGCTCTGTGGCCAGCACTGAACACCTGTATCTGAGAAACTGAGGGAGTCAGAACTGGAAAAAGCTGGACTACCAGGTGTCTCTATGGAATGAATCTGCAGACCTCTCAAAGGACTCAAGTGTGTCTTTCCTTTTCCTTGTCTTATTAGAGATGGACAAGAAGTGATCACAGCCCTTTTTGTTAGAAGAAATTTTCTACATACTAGAGGACTTACTTCATCTTTCTTTGTATCTTTTCCCACCAAGATAAAATGTTTTTTTAGGTCTGTTCTAAACTTTTTCTCATTTATGTTGCTTCTCTATGGCTTTCCTCATTTGGCTGAATTTTCAGACAGACTTGAAAGGAATTTCAAATGGAATCCAGTATTCTCATTGTCCTAACCTGCTGTTTAGAATAGTGATCCAGAATATTTGGATGTATTTGGAATTTTCTGTACTTTTAAATACAACTTGTGGATGGGACTAAGCATGACAGACTCAAAGGACTTTGAAAGTGCTTGAAAGCTGGGTTTAGAATTTAATATGGTTTGATAAATCAGCATACAAAAATTCAGGTGAAGTTAAAGAGGAAAGTGTAGCTCTAAGAAAAACATATGAAAGATGTCCAACGCAATTTGAGTTCTCTCCCAGCTAAGCTTTTATCTTGACTTAGCAAGACATGATTATTCTCTTACTAATAAGATGAAATCCAGTTATATATAAGATACTTTTTAGCACTATAGGAAATAAAAAGGATGTACCTTGATGAAGATATCAGTGTTGACCTTAGACAGTATTTTCCTAAATAAGAACATGTGTTAATTTTTGGTTGGGGTATGCTATTGTATTGAGTTGCTTTAGGTCAGAAGCCCTGCCCTAATATCTCTACATTAAATTGTATCTGAGTTACGAGATCCTCTGTAACCAGCAGCTTTGTGCTTTGCCCTGGAACAGCACACAGCCTGAGGAGATACACACATATTATCTTTCTAGGTGGAGCAGGATTTCCAACATGCTGGTATTTGCATTGCATGTTTAACTGAACTGTGATGCAGATTTACACTTAAACGGATTCTTTAGATGTCTAATCTTTTGTCTATTGTTCATTTACCACAGATTCTAATGATGAAATGATAATTTGCTTTTTTCCCCTCATTATTTCAATGACACAGCACAACTGTCACTTTCCATCACAAGGCTGCATCAATGTAATCCCTTTGTATCTACTTGTGAAGTGTTTGGAAAGTTTTGCAGCAGTTCTGCCTCTCTAGAAAAGTCCTATGACCTCCACGGAAAGGCAGTGAGGGAGCAGGGCTCCTACTCTGTAGGAACTGGGCTCATTTCATACTCATGAGTCTTTAGGAAGAACTATTGCTGAGCAAAACATTTCTGTACAGGCTTACATAGACTGTTATATTGTCAGCCAATGATACAGATTGGATACTACACCTGGAAGTTTTTAAGAGATGCTTAGGAACAACATTCTGCAGGTTTTTGTGTATGGGTAGAGAATACAAAGATAGAGCATGACTGACTGTTTAAGGGCATCTAATACAGCAGCATCAAAAAAATACTTGGTTAGCCACAAAAATATTCACAATACAACTATTTATCTACCTAGAAAATAGCTTCTATAAATCAGGAAGCCTCTTCCAGGACACAGGATTGAGGAAACAGTCATCCTTCAAATGTACAGGTCACATGAGACATGACCAATGCACATGTCTGCCAGGAAGTTAGTGTTTACTAACATTAGCTCCTTTCCCTTTCTCCTTCTCGCTGTCCCCCAGAAGCTCCTGCCATGTCCTGTGGGCAGCCATTGCCCTCTAGCTCCCAGAAAGATGTATGACACAGATACATTATAGCACCATACTGATGACAGATTTCCAAAGGAGTTATGCTAACACTGAAGGAAGTCCATAGAAAATATGTAATTCTATTTTATCTGAGTAAGGCAAAAGAAGATATAAAAAAGAAGCTGCTTAAAAAATTGTTTTAACCTGAGATCATAGAACAATGAGGTCTCTCCTTTTCAAGTCTCAGCTTTCTAAAGGTAAAGCATGGAGGTACATGCACAGTACTGCGCACAGTACTGTGTTTTATATCTTGCTTGGCTGGCCATGCGTGTTTAAGGGAGTATTTACCGGAGGCATACGTTCCCTTTACAATAACATGAACTCACTGTGTTATAAGTGCTAGTGTCAATTTTTCTGAGACCTACGTACTAACCATCTCCCTCCCTGAGCTCACAGAATCACAGCATGACTGAGGCTGGAAAGCATCTCTGGAGATCATCCAGTCCAACTCCTGCTCAAAGCAGGGTCTCAGAAAAATCTCATTCCCTATCTATTATACCAATTAATCTTTACAGTATAAAATTGTATTAACTTTCTTTCAAACATATGTATAGTTTACATTGTATACTGAATAGCCACGCTAGCAAGCAAAACAAAGGACCCCAGCTCATGGTAATGATGATGACAACCCAGTCCCTGAGATAAGTACTTTGCTTCTTGGAAACTTAAAAACTGTCCATGAAGGATAAAAGATACCCCTGGACAACCAAGATAACACCAGCATCCCAGCCCTTCTAACGTTTATTTGAAACCTTTCCACTGTCTGTCTCCATAGATAAGTAACTATAGCAAGACCAACTCCAGGGCCATCTGATCAACAGAGAAGCAGGTGGACGATGATATCATGTAAATATAGTTGCTTTGCAAAGTTCTACTATGGTGAGTAAATGGTCATGTGTGTTTGTTAAGCAGCAAATAGTCAAACCACGTTGCACCTGAACGCTTGCATTGCTTTGAATGGGATACCTCATGGGCATGAATAAAATAATTACTCTTGTAATTCTATGCTTTGCATCCCAGCCTCTCTCCTTAGATGGCATGGGCCAGTGAAAATTTTAGTTCAACTACAGTAGGTTGCCTGGGACTGCACCCAGTTGGGTTTATAGTATCTTCAAGGACAGAGACTCCACAGCTTCTCTGGGCAGCAAGCCACTTCCAGAGTGTGACCACCTTGACCCTATAAAAGATTTTTCTTATATTATTGATAAGAACCCCCTGAGGCATCTCTTCTTCAGGTTNACAGAGACTCCACAGCTTCTCTGGGCAGCAAGCCACTTCCAGAGTGTGACCACCTTGACCCTATAAAAGACTTTTCTTATATTATAAACATTGATAAGAACCCCCTGAGGCATCTCTTCTTCAGGTTGAACAGTCTCAGCTTTCTCAACACACCACTGTATGGCAGATGATCATTGTCATGGGTCTTCTCTGGATTTGCTCTGCTGTGTCTGTGTCTTGTGCTGGGGAGCCCAGCCCTGGACCCAGCACTCCAGAGGTGTTTCACCGGTAAAGGGTCACCTCCCTCAATCTGCTGGCAATGCTTCTCCTAATGCTGCCCAGGACACTGTTGGTCTTCTTATTTTCCTGCAGTCTTAATAGGACTGTGGAATATAGTCTGTTGCCCTGTAAGAAGAGGTTAATATTTCAAACCCATAACAAAGTGTAAGATGGAGCATTCCCATATGAGCAGTAGTGACAGCCCATATTCTTCAGTATTCTTATGAATTGCCTTTACGGTATGTAGTAAGAAAAGATCAAGTACTACACACCACCTTGTGATTTGGTACCACAGGATGGTCTGACTGCTGTTGCTGTTTCTACACCTCAGGCTTCCCGAGTTATGGCTTATGTTCCCCACCTTTGATCTCAAGTCCCCAGCCTCACTTCATGAAAGAAAGCCATTCTTGACCCTTATCAGTGGGTAAATGAAATGGCAAAAGCCTCCACCGAAAAAACATGCCAAGACTTTTTAAAAATCTTCTCCCACCCCATTTCAAGCTTTGAACATACTGCTTTCTCATTATACCCAATTCATATTTGAACAGCCCAACGTATACATCCTCTAGTTCACTGGAAAAACCCTCCATTGGTTTGGTAAAATTTGGAAAAGATTTTACATTAATAAATAAACACATCAATCTCTTTTGAATGTTGTAGTACCAGGGAGAAAAGAGCAAGAATACAATATGAAAAGGCTGCGTTTGTCATCCATTAAAATTACATGACATTTCAGAATTTGTTTTTTTCCCCATAGTTTATTGTTTTTATACCTCTACTGAAAGTATTTCTCCATGAAAAGTAGCTCAATGCACGGTGCAGATTTTGGAAGAACAGTAAGGAATGAGCACAGTTTGAATAGGAGTTTAAACCCCCATTATTTTTTTATCTAGCAGCCAGTAATACACAAGATGCAGCGAAAGAAAAATAGATGAGAATAATACAATATCAGCAGAAGGCAACTTGCCTGTCTTTGCTTTCTGCCCTTTGCAATAACATAATTCTATTTGCAGAGCTGGTTCTGCTGCCATAGCTAGAAGAATTATTTAAGCCAGACGATGAATTTTTCTTCTTTCCATAACAAAATAAATTTCCCTACCAGTTGAGTTTTTCTCAGTAAATTTTGGGTGTAAATTTTGGCAAGTGAGAATGTGGCAGCCATGACCTGCATACAGAGCCCCCAGGGAACAATTTACTGGCAACAGGCAGATTTTTGTTTCTTATCTACCAACCTAATGCTATGTGTCCTTTCCAGTGAAAATGCATAGTCATAAATGGACCCACAGAACTATTAGGCATTACGTGATGCATAAACAAAATTATTTTATTAAAATTACAGGTATTTTTACAGGTATTTTGCAGAAGTTTGAAAGACTGTTAGGGTGGACTTTTGTCTTGGATTGCTGAAGTCATCTCACATAATTGACAAACGGCTTAATCCCAAAACAGCTTGCTGATCCATTATCAAGACACATAGACAGATTCTGAAACAAAATGTTTGGGGAACCTTAAAATGTACTTACACATGGGCCTAAGTGAGCTTAAAAGCATGCAGAATAGAACTGATACTGAACCAATTTTTTTTTTATCAGAAAAACTTTGGCAGTTTTAAATACAAAGGCTCTAGAGGTGCAGAAACAGTAATTTTTTTTTTTAGTCCATTTGCACTTGCTGTCCTGTGGCCCTGCAGTGACACCAAATATGGTAAAATGGAATGGTCTCAAGAAATCTGTATGCTCTTTACAGAGCACTCCATCAAGAAAAGAAAAAGAAGGGGAAAATCAGACTTCGCATATCCCAAAGGGCTGTCTCAATGTGAAACACACAGATGAAGTCAGCTTTGAATGAACGATGGGGGAATTTGTGGGGAACCCCCTGAATTTCTAAGTAAGTCCTTTGGGACAACTTCAGTACTTCAGAATTTTGCCCAAATGTTTATATTTACAGCCTCTGACTGATGCCTTCATGTCAGATGGTTATTTCTTAGGGAACAAATCTGGTGACTATATTCTTTGAGATCACGTCAGTACTTCTTGCATATTTGGGCTACATCAGCTGCCTCTGTGAAATGCCAAATCCTATTTTCCTCACATGCAGTGGTGAAAGTGTCCTTTTCCCTTTTTTTCAGCATCACAAGATCAGAATATTCACTGAAAACTGTGTTATTTTTCCTTGTCTTTGAAAGATGGAGGCAGGAAGAATGTTTACTAAATGCATATTAGAGAGGTGCTTTAAATGAGTGGAAATAATTTTTCATAAAGCAGAGTGCTTTAAATAATCCCATACAGCCTGTCCTAAAGGATGGACGCAATGTACGCTTTCTCATTACTGACACTAATCATTTCCCCCACAATTAGTTGTTACTGAAGTACCCTTTTATTTTTTTTCTGTAGATTAATTAATTTCATAATTCCCCTCCTCCCTGGCTGCAGCCAACTGACACTATTTAAAAGCTGACTCTGAGGAAATAATAGTGAATTTTTCTGCAGGATTCAGATGCCAGCTAACAGAAGCTTCTGGAAGAGTATTCCTTTATTTGTGAAGGGACTTGTAGCACACTGTTTAAACAGAATAAGATTGGTTTCATTTGCACTGGAGAATTACAATTTGAATATACAAATAGCCTGAGCACTCTGCAGCTTTAAGAAGTAACTTGAATATTACTTGCTTTCCCAGTCAATGAGAAACATGCTCTTCACCAGAAAATACAAAACCAGTTCAAATGCAAAGAAATAGAATTTAATGAGAACACTTATTTTGAAAAATATACATATGTACATTTTTAAACTATAACTGCCTGACAGAGCAGCTTCTATGTTTGTACATTATACTGTCACATTAAATGAGTTAAAGACTTCATTTAAAACTCCAAATGTATTTTGCAATCTGTCATATTGTGTATATTACTTTTCATAGCAGTATTCTTGTAAAAGGCAACACCAATGAAAAAGTCTCATACACTATTTTTGCCATTTTTTAACAAAACAAGTGAGGGTGGCATCTTGGGCCTGACTTCTTCTTGTGCCTCTACTGATTATTTTAATAAAATAGATATAGGTTTTATAATGCATTTTTAAAGCTGTCTCTCCGTCTTTTTTGTTCACTGATAAGGAAAAGAAATGAATGAAAAATAAGTGTATTTTTCAAGGAATTATTACTCTTAAAAAGAAAAAAAATTAAGAAATTGGCAGTTTGGAGCACCCCAAGGAAAGTCAGTCTGAAGAAAAATTGCTATTTCAAGCAAAGGTGGCATAAGCCTTTGGCATTCTTGGAGCTGTTGCCATTTCCTTTCAGTATGTTATAAAGAAAAAGAAGTATTTTCAGATGCTTTGATTTCCTTTTCCCATGTCTTCATATATATCTAGGAAAGAACATATATATATATATATATATTACAGTTGTGCACAATGCTGCCTTTCTTTTCTTTAAAAAACCACTGTTGTAAACATGTAAACAAACCAGCAGTTCTAATTACAAAAGTAAAACAGTGCTTCAGCCTGCTCTTGGGGCATATTTACAAGCCATTGACTTTTGACTGAATTTTTAGTATGCAAAATATGTCTAATATTTAGAAGACAAGACAGATTTGAGAAATAAATAATATAATGGCTAATATGGCACCCTGCATTGCTGCTCTTTCAGTACAGATATTTCAAGCTGCTCATGCATTATCAACAATAATGTATTAGAGCACTTGCCAAAGGGTGGTGGTAATGGTGGGCTGAGTCAGTGCAGTCCACAGTACAAAGCCTGTGCTGAAATGCCTGGCAAGACTTTGCATCCTCACTGCTCTTCAGCAGCTGGCAGAGCAGAAATCTGTGAAATGATTAATGCTTGATCTGAGAGAAACAGTGTGGATTAGAGGGGAGGGAGATGATGTAAAATTATCTTCATATGGAGTGAAAATGAAACCCAAGTTACAAACAGTTTCTGTTACCAGAACTGTTGAGAGCTGCCAGTGCTTATCTGTAAAAGCTGGCTAAACCTCTTGCTCATTAGCATTTACAGCCATTTACTAATTTCTTTCATATGTGGAAGAGCCTGTTGTCCAGTTTGTCATAAAATTAATATTTTGTTTTAAAAAATGTGCAAAAAACATCATAAAAACCCCAAACCAACATGGCTTAAAAGAGTCTGTTTAATGAAATACTTGAGTATGTGACAGTCCTGTAACTCCCACTGACTGTGGAGAGATGGAGCAGAACAGTTTCCTCAAAACCTGATTTTGAGTTTTCCATTTGATTCTTTTGAGGAGCAGAGGAGCTGAATAAGACTGTTGTGAACAGCAACTAATGTGAAAAAATGAATATAAAACTTTGCACAGCGAGCTATCATCTCCCCTCATGTTTCAACTGCAATTAGGTTATGAGTCTATCAGTCTAAACCCAAGAGAGTTGAACAGTTTAATTATTTTCCAGCAGCATTTTTACCTTTTAAGAGCTGATGTGCATTTAAAATTTTGTAACTGTTTAGAGTGTCAAAGGTGTTAGGCATTGGCTAGTCTGTGAATGTGCTGGTACTCTCACTGGGATTTCTAAGAGCAAGAGAGAGAACACCAGATAATGCTGGTGAAGTTACATTTAAAGACAGGATTTGAAAGATTTTTACACTGCAAATCTGAGAATAAAACATTGCTTTTGACTAACTTTTCTTTGCACATTTATTTTAATAAATTTATGAAATTACAGCAGTTCCAGTCAGAAGCACTGGGAATAAGAGCAAAATGACCACTTTACTAAATAAACCTGTTTGGTTCCTGTAATACCTGTTCTTTTTGTTTTGTACAAAGAGATTCCTGCCATAAGCAGAGTGCAGGCAAGTTTTGCACCATTTTTCTCATGACTATTGCTGATTATTGTACAGATGGCTGCATACCAAGTCTGTGGGATTTGTCCATAAGCAATCATTACTTTGCACTACAGGAGTTTGCAATTACATTCCCAGCTTTATTCCCTCTGCTGTGGTGTTTTGTTTTTCCCTTACACTGGATGCTGAAGCATCCTGCTGTAAGCACCAGTGTTGACTGTTATCCTTATTTATTTACCACTCAGAGTGCTCCTTCTCAGCAGGTCAGGAATTGGAAAATTCATGAACATGGTCTTTGTAATCCTAGTAGTTTACCCAGTATCATGCTTAGCAGATTTTTTGTTATTAGTGAAATTTCTGCTCCTATGTTTCTTTTTTAAAATATGAAAACGGGTTTAGGTAAATTAGTTCTTTACAACTACAGAATATGCATTGCGAAGTTTGAATTGAAATCTGAACTGTCACAAAGTTCAAGTCACCTTTTTGTTGCATTTATTCCTTTTTTCAGAGTGGTCATATATCAGTGAGAGAGTTGAGAAGGAAGACATGTAGGAGGGAAGAATAAGAAAATATGTACTTTATGAATGCTATTTTTTACATCTGGCTTTAAAAATCATCTTAGGGTTCAAAGTGAAAAACGCCAAGGAGAACAAAAGCATCATTAGTAATTCATTGTTGCGTTCTCACTGATCAGCTTGTTTTTACAAGAATGGCTGTGTGTTTGCATACATAATTTGGACACACAGTTGAAGATATAACCTTCACAAAATTTTTTGTTCTGCAAGTACAGCATGCTAATGCAGTCACATAAACATTGTGATTACTAAGCCAACTGATTAGTATATGGGTAAGAGTGTGTATTTTTCCTTTCAAGCGAAAAAGAAATAGAACACATCATAAAAACATGGACAATGTGATATAATAGGCTTGTTACCAAAGAAAGTCTTGTGTGCTGTTCTTAATTTGTAAGAAAGACTTTCAATATTCACAAAAGATTTATGGCAGCTATACCACAATTACAGAAACTTTACAGTGTATTCGCTCTTCTTACGTCAAGAAGTGCTACACAGTAGGTGACTTGAACAAAACCAGGTCTACCAGACACTAACCACATAAGAACAACATGCTGTGGCCTTGCTGGTATTTAACTCAGCAGAAGTGTTTCTGTGGAGTTTCCAGACAAGGTACCCCAGAACAAAATTCTTTTGCTCTAAAGACCCTGCTTACTCAAGGAACTAAGCATTGGTCATAAATATTTCAGTGGTTATTTTAATAATCATTGATAAGTGATCAGGTGACCAGTTTCAACATTGCAAAAAAGCCCACCCTAACTCTACTTGACACATGGCTGGCAGGTCTGGAAGCTGTGCTGTCAATTAAACTGCTTTGAATATTTAACCTGCTCAGTTAACCTCACAGCAGGAAGTGCTGATATCCCAGTGCTGTGAAACTATAGCTACCATCTTAAATTATGCAGGAATTTTCATCTGAAATAGTGTTTGAAGATCTTACCTTTTTTTTCACACTTACACAAAACTGGCATGATGAAACAACAGACTGGAGTCTTCAGGAAAAGTGAGGAATTGGATAGGAAACAGTGGAGGAACTGCTGTAACTTTTACCTGTTTTCCTTCCTTACCCCTCCCAATGGAATCAAATAACAGCTACCAAAATTTCAGTTGTTCCAGATGCTAAAATTTTTGCCTTTGTGCTACCACGAGTGAACACAGCTTTTAACTTACTGTTGGTGGTCTTGTTGCGGGTGGTCAGGAACATGCTGAATAACTTCATAAACCGTACTAAGTATATCCTGGCCTGGGACAAAGTCAGAGCCAGGAACAGATTGACTTGAAACCTAAAAGTAGCAAAGTGTATTCCTACTGTAAGTAAAAAATAGGAAAAGATTTGACAGAAATTAGACTGATAATGTAACTTGTCTTTCTTTTAACTTTTCATCAATGTTTTGTGTGGCTCGAACAGGTCATGTCTATTAGTTTACATTTCATTTTGGGTAAGTATTAATCACATTTATAATAAGGCAAGTAATAGTTTTAAATTCAGTTAGCACCTTAGAAGATTTAGGATGCAACTTCTGCATTTAATATAGCAAGTACTTTGTATTAGCATAACACAAGTCAAGAAAGGAAAATTTAATAAAGAGAGGAGTGGAAGAACAGACAGTAAAAAGGAGAAAATATTCAGGGCATGGGATCAGCATAAAACTCCCACCAGTATGTCAAAGAGAGAGAAATGCAAAGAATTTCCATAAATGAAGTAATAATGAAATTGTTCAATATCTTAAGTATATTAATCTGGTCTTATGTCACTACAACAGACATACCTAGACTCCCCATCCATAAGAAATTCCTAGACTTTCTGCCTATACCCTACCTCCAGTTCTTCATTATTTCCTCTTTCTTATTTTCCCCTTTCTCTACTAACCAAAATGAACCAGTGGATCAAATGCCGACTTTATCTGTAATACTACAAATCAGAGTAACTGAACATAAACCAGAGGAGTTTCTCCTGTTTCTTGGAATTTTACTCAAATTATTATAGACTTCTTCGCTTGTACATCCATTCTGTTGTCCTTTTCACTGGTCTCTCCCTTCTGACCTACCAAGGCCTCAGTTCTTGCAGAATTGTGATATAATCAGCCTAAGGGATATAGAATCATAGAAGGTTTAGGTTGGAAGGGATCTTAAAGACCATCTACTTGCAACCCCTCTCCTGCCATGGGCAGGGACATCTTTCACTAGACCAGGTTGCTCAAAGTCCAATCTAACTTCGACCACTTCCAGTGATGGGACATTCACAACTGAGGCAACCTGCTCCAATGCCTTACCACCCTCACAGTAAATAATTTATTCCTAATACATAAGCTAAATATACCCTCTTCAGTATAATATCATGGTGTACTTAAGGCTGTAATCATTTAGGGCCTGATCTCTAAATTAATAAGCCTCTCACTGTCACAAACTGTCACAGACACAGTTCAGTTCCTCTGTTTTCTAAGAGCCTTTTATCTCTGCTGCTGTAAAAGTCTGTCCTCTCCACTAACATTTACAATAGCACTCTAGCCCTATAAATGTATATTTCAGCATCCAACTCCATCAGAGAATTTATTAGTCTATGACTTGTTCTTTTCTAATACATCATGTATTATGAGTACTAATCACAATAACAAAATAGGTGTGACAATGTGACCCTGTAACCATGCTTTAAGAGCTCTCCCTTACCTGCCCATATTGATACTCTCCAAAGGCACAAGATTCTATTGCCAGAAATTTTCTTGAGCATGGGAAAAGTCACTCTTCTGCTTCCTCCCAGTTTCACTCTGTTGCCCTTAAATTCTGTGCTGCTGTTTCTGATTTTTTCTTTGTCCTTTTACACAACATTCAGAATCATCTCCAACTGCTATACAGTAATCTCAGCAAAGACACAATGCAAAGAAGCAGAAAATGCAGTAGGATTTTTTTCTGCTAGCAAAATTCCTTTGCTTGTCCTGCCCTACAGTACATGAAGCTGAGATTTGGCATACATATTTTTTTACAATGAAAACTTTAAATACCTCCCTGAGACTTTTCTTCACTGACAGAGTTGAATGTTGCATGAGCGGCAATACTAGGGTCAAGGGAGAAAATGGCATCACAATAGTTAATTTGCTTGTGTGACACAAGTGGTTCAGCGTTACCCATCTACCCAACACTATCAATATTCTTTTAATATAGGGTAGTTGAATGGAGATTCCTGTCTTTAGCGCTTGGTTATTCCTTACTGCACCATGTTGATACAAAGTACTGAACTGGTAATGCAGTAAAGAAAGAGCAAGTGGGTAAACAATAGCCATGAATACAGTGTCATATAGAGACATCTGTAGAAAGCAACAGAATCAAACCTACAGAAGGGTTCTAGTACAGATATTTAGCACACCTTAAGAAATAGGTAAGAAAACCATCTGTTTATGATGTAAAGTCACATACCCTAGAACCACTGGCAAGATCAGGAAAAGCGACAAACTCATATATCCCAAAATCATCTGAAGCACTTTCATGTCCTAAAGTTAGAACAAACAAACATGAAAAAAAAAAAGGATCAAGACATAATATGAACCCAGAAAATAACAGCTGGCAAAGTATTCTGGCCTAATTTTTAAAACATCTGAATAGTGTTTGTGTGATCTGCTTTAAACCACTTCCCTGCCAAGATCTTAAACTGGTGTAGAGTAAGGCAGGGCAGCTGCACAGCTGGTGTGCACAGTGCTTGGTGACCTCCAGCATCTTGGACCAAGTGAGGAGCATCTTGCTAACCTCAGTAACAGTTTTGGTACAGCCATTGGTACTGTCTTTTCTGGAAGGCTAAAGTGAGAAATTTACTTTCATTTCCCATGGAAAAGAGGCCCAATCCATAAACTCTGCACCTCTACACTGCAGTGAGGCAGTACCACCTGAATCTTTTACAATGCTGACAATAAAAAAAGGACACATGATACTAATAGGTGTCAAGTTTTTGGGATGTCAGATACAGCTTGTAGGTAGGTGTAGTTAGCACCTTGTAGTTAGGTGTAGTTAATCTCTTTCTCTACCCTCCCACTGTCCAGGAAATCTGAGACTCTCAGTTGTCTCTTGGGCATCACTCCACAGCAAAGTCTGCAGCCCTAACAACAATGCTGAGGTCCTGTCCTCTGATGTCACTTGTCTGGGTGAAGGGCCCTCTGTGCTTAAGTGAAGTTCTTACCTTTCTAAGGTTTGTACAGTTCCCTATTCTCATGCATGTAGCAGATTACACTCTGCTCTGATGTTCTGGTACAAAGGAATGGGAATAAAAGTGCTACCCTTCCAAAGGATGGCTGGTCTCCTGAATCTCCTGCCCAGGATTATGTGGGAAGGATTGTGGAGGGAATAGAGACAGTGAAAAAAAACACTCTGCGTCCTGATGACAGAGAGAAAGGTAGTACAGAATATGGTAGAAGGTTAAATATATAAACTATAATGTCATATTATTATCTCATGATTTTGTAACAATTGGTGCCAAGAACATCTATAATTGTGACCCTCCCATGGTGTATTCCCTCTTACTGCTATCCCAGAATGACAATAATTTATGTCATATGGTGAGAGCAGTGTGATACAGGTGATTCTAACCTCAAAATACTGGGAATAACAGCTAGAATTCAAGTCGACAAGGTACAAACTGCTGTGAACTCCAGGCATGAGCTAAACCTATGCTGACTTGTCATTTTGGTCCTAAGTAGGCTAACATAGAGGTGTGCAACTCAAGTTAAAAACACACTTCCCTTCCTTTTCTTCTTTCTTTTTTATGTGGCGATTTTTTTTTTTTTCAGGAAAGGATTTTGACCTTAGGCTCATATTTCTTTTATTAGCATTACCTGAAAATGCCTGTGCCTTTCTGTAATCAGCTTCTGGCCTAGAAAACATAAACATGTTTCTCAGTTTGACGTCACAAGCCAAGGAAAGAAAATTAATATCATAAAATACAATTCTCTTCAGGGAAAGGACTTCAAGACCTAAGAATGATTTATTTTTGTACCTCCTTTGCAGCTTCTGTTGTATCACTGAAAAGAAGAAGAAGAAAAAAAAATTATTCCTTTTGCTCTGAGGATCCAAAAGAAGAACTGGACTGTGCCTACCATTTACATACCTTTATGTGGCTGATATCTTTTCCACAGGAATAAAAAAGTCATAGCTAGGATCAAAAATAATGAAATTCCTGTTATTACTGCAAGTGAAGATAAAGATTTTCCTTTCTGGGCCAGCTTTTCCAACCCTGTGACAAAGAAGATGAATACTGTATTTAGTTTCTTGTTCTCTACAATGACACTGAAAACCACATATTTTGAAATTAATCTGAAGCTAGCAAAGGTGCATAGAGATACAAAACAGGTACAAAATTTGGGTTCTTGTGAATTGGTAATATTTATTTTTCCCCACAAATCTTGAACTAAGAAAGCAATGATATGCATATCAGAAACAAGTCCAGAACAGATTGGTACCTAGAGCTAAATGAGGGTTAGTTAACATAATACACAAATTACAGTATCACAAAAAGTAGGAGCGTATTCTAACTTTAGGCATAGAGACACTGAACTACAAAGAAACTCGCTGACAGGTGAGCAGGTTGTGTTAGATCTTCTAAGTGGTAGGAGATATAGAGTAGGAGGGGATAAAAGAACCATTATACTTTTTCTAAAGATGTTCAGATCACTTTCAGTCTGCTTGTTTATCAAACCCCATCAAAAACCTAATAAATTATGTTTGTTTGAATTCATGTCTAAATATATTTAAAATATTTCTTTTCCTTGCTCAGATCTTTTGCTGGGATATGCATTAGCAGCAGTTTTCCAGTAGAATTAACTGATACAACACAAATACAAATTGCCTAAAATTACACATTCGAAAGCACACAGAAAACATTTGCAGTGAATTTTGGAAAGATAGGAATGTGATAGTTACAAAGTGCCAGACACCACTGCTTGTGCACCCTTCATTTCCTCCTTTTGCTCTGAACTGTGCAGAATTCTCATAATTAAAGGCCATGTCACAATACATATGTGTAACTTAATGGTGCATATTTGTCAGTGCCAGGTTTATTAGTACAATTCAAATGTGTATGATTTAGCTGGATGCATTTCCAGTACTTGATGAACTCCTGTGCAGAGAGCTACAGTCACTTACATCTACTTACACCTCCATTATACACTGGCATTGTGCTGGCTGCATGTGCAGTAGTTATCATGAAGATTAAATATGAGGATTTCTAACCAGATGTGTCCTGAAGATAAAGGAAAATAAACCACTGAAATTTGACCAAATTTTTTCATAGTCCTTCAATGTACTGCTTTCCTTAGGGGAAAAAAAAGCCAAATGCTGGAAAACCAGATGAGTCCTTAAAACTGTTCTTTAAAATGATTTATTTCAAATTTAGATTCAATAATCGTACCAGTGTAGAAAACAAGGACATGGTCTGCACGCATTTAACACACTCAAGTTGACTCAACTTAAGAACTGAGCAATGGCTTGCGTACAAAATGAGATACCTCCTCTTATTTTGAAATCTGGCTAAAACTGTGTAACAGCTTAGTGCAATTGTTGATATAATCGTAGCTTATTGATAAAATTATTTAACAGTGCTTGATGCCTTTTTTTTTTGATACTTGATCATTTTTAGTGTTAATTAGGCAGCTGTTTACAGCACCATATAGGTGAGCTTCTATCCTTTAGTTGGGAATTTGTGTAAGGTCTTCTGGAACATCAGAGTTCCTGTTGCTGCTGAAAATGGGGTTTCTGGTATTTTGAAAGGCATAGTCCAGGCTCCATATCTAGGATTATGGGGATAGGGAAAAGGAATATGGAACAACTTTCATAGTCTTAGCTTAGTATGTTTATTCAGTTACAACTAGAATTTAGCCTGAGCAGCATCTCTGAGATTTAGCCTCAAGTGTGACTTCATACCTCTTAGAATCAGTCAGTGCTGCATTGCAAACTGGGGGCTTGGCATCTGGATTTAGTGCTATCTGAATAAATACTCATCAAAAAGAATATGGTTATAGAGGGGGGAAATGAGCTTTTTACATTTTTCAATACATGGGATAAAATGTTTTAAAATGTCATGTTTATTTCTATTGACACAGCTCTTGTTGAATTTGCTTTTACCACTAACCACAAAGTTTAGTTTTCACGTGCAGTGTTTTCATTGTAAAATTGCAACCCATCTTCCTTCCAGCATACTGAAAGCCATGGATTTGTGATGAATCAATAAGTAATCCTGAATGATGGACATCTGCTCTCCTTGTTTACCTGACTAACAAATGGCTGAGCTCTCTGTTCTGCACAAGTGAAATTGCTTTGTTAAATTTTCTGAAGGCAATCTATTCTATCTTGTTGAACATTAATTAATAACATACATTCCTTATCTGAAGATACTTGTATCCATCTGTACTAATAAGAGATATCACATTTCCTCAATATCTTGTTCTTCCCTGTATGCTTCTGGAGATTTTCTGAAAAACTGCTTTGCTGCACTTTAACACAATCTGATACAGGAGCTGAGGTTATAGTGTAGGAGAACAGAATCTAGCAGTCAATCCAGAGATTCACAAAAATGACAGTGAAAGAATTTTTATGAACATTGTAATAAAACCCCACAAAACTTCAGTCTTAGTAGGCCTTGTTCAAAGTTGTATCACACTGCTAGTAGACCTTGTATCGCAAACCTTGAATGGCCAAAAGCCCCTTTGTTAGCCAGACCTCAATTCTGATACATATTCTAAGAATTATCCCTTTCTGTGTGGCTGACACTCCACTCAGATATTACAGTTACAGCAATGAAGTTAATTTCTTACCCACAGAAGTAACGACGACTGTGAAGTGAGTTTCATCTCGTTTTCCAGTCATGTTGTTGAAAGCACGGCACATGTAATCTATTGTCTTCTGGGCCACTTTATCAGATACAACTTCCAGATGGGGTCCATATTTGATTACATGAGTGGTGTTGTCATCCCTTTGAATCCACGAATAAGTATTTGGGGGATTTGAATCTGCTGAACAGTCAAACAGTATAACTTCTCCCATGTCAACTGTAAACACTGCCCCTATATTCAGACCTTTATCTGACTTAACTCTAAGTCCATAAGGTCCATCTGCATTGAAAAAAAAAAAAAAAAAAGAAAAGACAGTGAGAAGATGAAAATCAAAGTGTATAATTAAATTTTAAATGGGAGCATATCTCTAAACTTGAAATTTTTAAGTTAGACTAGCCTTACCTAGAATCCATTCTAAAGCCTAGTCTAGCTTTCAGTTCAATAACTGGATTGGTACTAGGGTTAGTTCAAACTACATCCACTTGATATTGGTTTATTTGCTGTTTAAGGAAAAAGCACAGGTCTATGCATTGATCAGTATGATAAAAAGAATGAAAAGTGAAATGATTTGGAAAAGCTATGAAGTAAAGGAGTATATCTTCTTTAGGGGCACATTTGATTTCTACTTCAATGCCAAACTTTCTGGCATAAGTAATTTCTCTGCAAATGTAAAAGTGAATAAATTAGCCTTGGAGTATATAAACATTAATTGTAATATTTAGCAGTATAATAATTATTGTTGCTAATTCCCTAAGGACTTACGTCAATAATCAGAAATGCACAGACCTAATACTGACGGAGCCAAAAGAAGAAAATATGAAGAATATCCTTTTGGTAGGATCCCCAAAGTTCAGTAAAGTTGCTGACAAGTGCCTCACACTGAATGGCATAGCAAAAAATGGGCACAGTACTGCACCCATTGCAGACAATCCAATCGAGTAATATTTACACCTTCCTGTTGTTGTCCAGAAGAATTAAGATAATGCGGCCAGGTTTGAATGTGAAATTCCCTGCTATGTTAAGCTGCACACTGGTACATTTCAGACTCTACTTCCCACCAGGAAATTCAGGCCGATGTTAGAGCTTCCTCTAATGTACATTTCTATTTACCATCTGTCTTTTTTTATGACTCATTTATTCTTTAAGAACACACAGGCCACCACCATGCACCACAAAACAGGCCATTTTTTTGTATGCCTCTGTGTTTTTTCCATGTTTTTATAGTCAGATGCTGGGCTGCTTCTTCACAGGCTCTGTAGTTCCTGAGTCACTTGCTTTATTGTCTCCAAGGGCCAGCTGACCCTGTAATGAGCACTTCTCTGAAGTACAGACCTATCCCAGAACACCAGCCTCTTTCAGGGGCTCACCTCTTACAGGTATTTACTTCCCCCTTTCTCAGACAGGAAAGGATAAGGGATGTATTGATCTTTGACATTTTTAATAAATGAAAGTAAAGACTTTCACACACTATTTATAGGCAGGAACATACTTTTTGACTTCTCAGAGCAGTTTTTTGGTTCTTCCTATCCAATTTTCCTTTCTTAGAAGAATTAGTTTTATTTTCACTGATAATATAACCTTTGATATGTGTAAACAGAGACTAATGGTAAGAATAGCTGACTGGTTTCTGTGCCCCCTCACTATAGTGGGTGATTTGCCACATTTGCAAAAGAACCAGAACTGAGTTCTGATACTGTTTTATCAGTATTGTAACAGTGCAGCATAGAGAGGTAACACTGACAACATAACTACACTTTTTTATGCAAGCTGCAAATTTAAAGAAACCATTATAAACACATTGGCTGGGGAAGTATGTTTGAAAAAAACAGAGGGAGGTTTTCTCAAGAAACAGTAAAATCTTGGCAAAATCTGAGAAGTGGCATTCCTTGCTGAAGTCAACACAAGGATTGGGTAAGCCTTCTGCTTCACCTGGCTCAGTTTTTTGCCTCTCCTGTGCATTGTGTACGTTATTGAGATCCCTAAACACTGGGTAGCTGACAGGTATACACAGCTTCAAGGATGTGAATAAGCAGGTAATTAATTAACCATTTCAAAAAAATCCTCAAAAGCAGGTAATTAATTAACCATTTCTGCTCTAGTAGTAAATACATTTCAGTTTTGGGAAGTCCTAAGGAAGAAAATCCCATTTAGCTTGTTAAGTTCAACTCTGTGAATAGAGTTCAACTGTTTCTGCTGCAGCCTCTAGGACAACAGCTTTTTCCAGTCTTGAAATAATTAGTTTCTGGGTCAGACTACTACAATAGCCATGTTCTGGGGTGCATTATCATCATAGCTAAAGGAGAAGCAGAATAATACTAATAAGAAATGAATAAAACCCCCTACTTTTGATACTTAGTAAAACACAGTGACAGCCTTCATGGATCCCTCAGCTCTATGTCTCCTTTCAAGTATTGTTTTCAACATGCCTTTTGTCGCAGTAAAACCAGTTAACTAAATGACTTGTAAAATAATAAATCATCCTTTCTGAGTAACAATTTACTGCTTTATGGGAATATTTCCAATTGCTCCTATCACCAGGAGACTGTTACAGTTTCCTAGCAGATGGCAGGTATTTACCGTGAGTGACCTTTTCTTTATCACCTCCAGTAACTCCCCCGCAGCAATGACATATGGCACAGGGAGAGATCCCAGGGCCTGTTCTGGATTGTTATTGACAACTGGGAGCTGGGAGACAAACTATCTCTGCAGGCAGAGGTTGAACCAAATTAGGTGACTTCATACAGCTCAGGAAGTAAGACCCCAATCCCCATCACTGACTTGGACATAGACAGCAGCAAATGTATTGCTGTCTTTCAGCATTGCATTGTTTTCTCTTAATACTTTTTTTTCAAATCTTACATTATATGCACAAAGCAAACCCTTGGTTCTGATGAATTACAAAGGACATTCTGAAAATGCAAATACTTATAATGCTATTTACACATATGGAGAAAAACTGAATCTCAAAGTTTTTGACATTTACTCATCTTTTGAGCTGCATATCCCAACCACTCAAACAGCAAAATATTCCAGAAATGTGGACACTGAAGTAACTTTGAGATTTTAAAATTCTGATAAACAATAGGTGAAAAATAGGTTTCCATTTTAAAGCTTGGGAAGATTTTTTAAATTTGCTGGAATGTAGTTGAGTGAGGAAGAAGGGAGAAAGCAGTGGTAGGGCTGAGACTGAAGGTTAGTGTGAGTGTCCCAGACACCCGTCAGTGTGATCAGTGCTCTGGAGCTGATCTGGTGTGCAACAGGTCAGAAATGCAAATGCCATGCAGGCTGTGCCATAAACAAAAAGAGCAGTCTGAAAGGTAGCAAAAGTGGCAGATATTTTTCTAGCTTGACCTGATTTTATTGCATTGTAAGAAGGCTGGTGGGCTGGATACAGTTACCCCAAGTTTTGTGTATATATTCTTTGAAAAAAGAGGTGTAAAAGGTCCATTCATAGCTTATTAAAAGCAAAAAAGCAATAGAGGCACTGCATTCACAAACCTTCATCTCTCACTCTTAGCACTTTAAACACTTAAGAGAGCTGAGATTGTGACTGTACAAATGCAGGCATTTAAAAATGTGCTACCTTGAGGAAGAAATGATTTTTTTTCTTTTAATTACAGTAATAAATTAAAAAAAATAAATTAAAACTCCCATCAATGCTGGGGCTATTTCCTTGTAGAGCATTTTATCATGATTCCTCTGTCTAATGAGATGGAAGCTCAATTCACATCTGCCCTGTTTAGGACTCTTTGCAGCAGCTTCTTCACCTTCATGTCTGCATTGCTGTCAATTTTATAAGCTCCGCATTAGCAATCAGCTCATATCTAACAATGTCCTTGTTATTCTTTGCTCATTTAGGCAGTCTTTTTCTCTACTCCTGGTGCAGTGTAGAGATCCCGCACACACGCTTTAGATGTAAGTCACATCCTTATCCAATTCTTTCAAGTTATAATTAAAAAGAAATAAGTAGAAGAATGAAAGAAATGAAAGGAGGAGGAGGAAAATATTACAGTTAGAGGTGTAGGTTCTGAATTTGCTGGTAGTGCAATCATAACAAGTCTAGGGCATCTACTGCCTACCAGCTGCCAGGTGATAGAGCTTGGTAAAAGCAGGAGTGAGCACGAACCCTTGGCTGGACAGGAATCCTGTTCCAGTCCTTGCACTGTGCCATCCACACTGTGCCATTTGTTAAACTGGTTATATCTGAACAGGACTGGTGGCAAAGTAGGTCCTGACCTGTCTGATTTCAGCTCTCCCTTGAGAATGATAGTTTGACCCCTGAGGACATGAGGATGAGAGCATGGCAAGGTCATGTGTAGCATGTGCTACTTGCAAATCTTGGAGGCACTGGGAAAAACGAGTGCCCCTTCTAAGATTTATACTATAAATTGTTGAATACTGATTGAATTCATTCATGAACTCAATCTATGTTCACAGTTAGTTTCTCAGGTGCCTTCATTTCCAGTCAAAATATATGGCTACCTTATGGTTAATTCTTCTGCCAACATTGGTCTTTATGCAACTCTTCTTGCTCCCTCATCACCCTTGAGGAGATAAGACAACGCAGAAAGAACCGTGCCTTGCAGGATATACCATCTAAGGAGTCTTTCTGCTGTGCCTTCTGCAATCGGACCTGTCTATCTCGTATTGGCCTCTTTAGCCACCAACGCGCTTGCAACAAATGTGGGTAGAGCTCTTCCCAAATCTTCGTTCGCGAAGCTTAGCCATGATTGCTCCCTCATGTTTCCCATTTGACGTGGAAAGCAAACACTCCTTTCAGCACTAGTTTTGCTAAGCCTGACTGAGTTCTCTGGGTCTGTTCCCCATTTCTTTATTTTTTTTTCTTTCCAGTTTGAGATGAGTGCTCTAGGATCTGCAGGGACTGCACACAGCATTCTACATGTGGTCTTACCTTCTATGTGCCATTAGTATTCCACTGTTTCCTTGTTGGAAATCCTTTGCCCACCACCCTAGAATTACATATGTCTTTCTCATGCACGAATCACACTAATACTATACTGATGCCATTACTGGAATTATTAAACAGGACTGGACTCCAAATGATCTTAAGGAAACCCACTAATACCCGTCCTTTAGCCTGGTACTTTCTGTGCTTAGCTTTTTGATACTGTTCGGCATCTCCATTTTTAACAATATTTACATGTATAACCATCTGATTATTTTTTTCCTTTAAGTCCCATCTCCTCCAGAACTGAAGATGTCTATGGAATTCTTGAAGTCCTATTTGAATTCTGCAGTTGAGACTGATCTTCATAACTACACAACACTGAGTAACCTGATTATCCTGTCGTAAGTTAGCGCTATTACAAACAAGCTCATTTTGAATGCAAGCTCACATATAATGTTGACTCAACTGTTTTCTGCCTGTTTCCATAGTTAGAGGCACTCTTTCCAGCCAGATCATTCATACAAAGGTCGTAATCAATATTTCATATACTCACAATATATGGTTGGTGCGATTATCTCACTTTGCACTGCACTGACAGGGTTAGATACCAGACAGCTGTAATTCCCAACGTCTTCTTTTACGACAGGAACAATTAGAAGTGTAGCATTGTTTGATGAAAAGGTATAATTAGGGCCAGTATGGAGACGCTTCCCATTTTTCATCCACTGGTAAGTTACCCTTGTACCTTTACCCACAGTACATTTCAAGGTAATATTCCCGACATATTCCACTACTCCTGAAGATGGTTCAGTATGTACAGTTGGCTTTGTGACTGGAACTGTAAAATAAAGAGATAAGAAGAGTTATTTAAGTGACAAGCCACTATATCACAGTCTTCATTGTCAAGATGATTCAAATAGCAGTCATCATTCTCACTGGAAATTACTCATACTTCAAATTTTATCTATTAAATGTGGTTAAAGGTTAAAAAAGAAGGCTATACTCTCAGCTGGTGACTGCAAGAATTGTTATAGCACTTGAACAAAACCAGACTGATTAGATTACTGGTAATAACATAAAAGGCTGCAGTGAGGTATACCACAGCCTCCAGCTCTTGCCTCATGTACAAATCACTGAGGCCACAGGAACAAAAAAAGCACAAAGCCTGACACTGCCCATGATGTATGACTTCTCAGTATGACTGCCACAGCTTTACCCACACTGGGCACCACTGGGTGATCCAGTCGTGAGGATGGCTGCAAACTGGGATGGGTTTGTCAGTTAAATGGCAGCTACAACTTTGTCACCTCAAGATGTCATTCATCTCATTCTTCCAAACCCAACAGTTAAAGGGCTCTCTCTGTGTAACCCATTAGTTACAGTAGCCTCTTGTCATTCTTTTAGATAATTCTACCTCTTCAATTTTTTACTTATGATATAGAAACATCAGTCAATATATTAATTTTGTTTAAAGATGACATATTTTATCACTCCCTCCAGTAGCAGTAGAAAGCAACATAACTTGTTAAAATTTATTCACGTATGGTTGCATTAAACGATTCACTATTGTAACTGGGTACTAACAATCAGTACTTCAAAACTATTGCAATTCTATTTTCAAAATTAAGATACTATCTCTTACTAACTTACCATCAACAGCTACTTGAATCTTTTGACTTGCAGCTATTGTCCCATTTCCACGGACATTGACTTTTACAATATAATTGCCCTCATCACTGATGTGCAATGGATTGATCATCAAAGATGCATTCGGTGGTACAAGGGTAAACTTGTGCTGGTATTCCAAGTCTGGAACTACTGTTTGATTTACAGAGCCAAGCAAGTATTTTGGATTACTGTGAGGCCTCTCAAAAAGCCAAATTATCTGGATTTCACAAGCTGTAGCATTGAAATTGTAGTCAACAGCAAGATGAAGTGGTTGTCCCTCAATACCATGGATGGTATGAGATGGTACTGTCAACTTTAAGGCAGAACAAATACCTGCATAAAAATGAAAGAACAAACAAATAAACAAACCCAAACCACAACTGGAAAACCTGGAAAACTCGAATGAGAAATTCTCACTGTGAAAAAACTCTCAATGTTAAGACTTAACACTTTTTTGTATAGTTGTAACTCAGATTTCAAGTAAGAAAGGGGCAAATGCTCATTGACCTTGGTGAAGCTGGGCCTAGCTGCAGCTTCAAAATATAAAAAAAGCCAAAGGAAGGACCTTTTGCTGTTGAAAGTTTGAGAAAAATGAGAAAATGTACATTTACATTAATGTATAAAATATTTTCCTTTTAAAATATTTCAAATTCCTAGGTCACATACTCTCTTGGATTGCACACTCAATTTTTAGGATTTTTTTCTAGGTTGGTTCAGCTACAGAGCAACTTCTTAGTTGCTCTGCCAGTTCTGTCGAGAAACTGACTGAAAATGTGACAAGCAGAACTTCCATGAATGTTTGATGAAATTATATACAGTTATTATTGCTGACTGCTCAGAACCCACAAGACTAAAATCAAGACACGTTACAAAGCCTGCAAAAGTCAAGTATTTAGATCCTTGGAAATTAGCAGAATTGATGCTGACATCCACAAAAGCAAATTTTTCAGCCACATGATTAATTCTGTTCTCCAAGAATTCTGGCTCTGTTATGGTGCAAAAAGGCCATCCTCAGTTAATCATTGTCTTTCCCATATATTTTTTTTTTAATAATTTTTCATTGTGCCGGCCCTATTTAGAGAACATTATTAAAGCTTTAGTCTTGGGACTGAGTGATTGATTTTCACATGAACGTTTCCACACAACTCAAAAGAACAGCAATGATGTAAAGAATAGACATTAATGAACTGATTTCACACCACCATTAAAATTGATAGGATTTTACAGACGAAGAATTTAAGCCCAGAGAAAATTAACAGCAAAAATACCCACTTATTCTGGATGATCATTTTGAAATATTGAGGACTGGATTTTTCAAAATAAATATAAACATATATTTTGATATGTTCAAGATGCAACTGCTATTGACTCTAGCTGAGGTTTGATTGCTCAGCTTTGAGTGCTCAATAATGCTGAAAAGCACACTGTAAGCGCTAAGACAAAACCGTAGGGAAAAAAAAAAGGCAACCCCTTTTAAGTAAGGATGTATAAAAAAAGGTATTTAAGTAATCTGTCTGACACTGCGTAAGAACATACTGGAGACTGAGAATGCACTGCCCAGGACAACACACAATGCTTTCACCATGCACCATATATTCTTGCTAGTGATCATCTTTCTTTGGACCAGATGATCCTTGAGGTCTCTTCCAACCTGGGATTCTGTGATTCTTGACAAATACTTGTAACTAAAAAGTAAATCCCCACTTGAAGTACTTAGAGTACATTTCTATCTGGAAAGTGGTGCGTAGTATGGGGAGGCCAGAGGGAGCTACATGTGAAAAATATGTGACTGTGCTATTAAAGACTGCTAAAAAATACATAACATTTCTCAGAGGTTAATTCCCCGACAACCTTACTGCACAAATCAGATTTAAATTGCTGTTGTCCAGTTGAAGAAAAGAGAGAGAGTAACTTCTCAGTAAAATCCTTTACAAAACATGTAAAGCTGGAGATTTATTTTCTATAACATATCAAATTCATTTCAATTTCTGTATCAACTGGAATGAAGTAAAAAACATTTCTCGAACAGAGAGTTGGCAGATCTGTAAACGATCAATTAAAAGATCTGTCCATATCCTTCTTCATTCTTTACACATGCTGCTGCTCAATTTCTGGGTTTATTTAGCTGTCAATAAGCGATTGTGCTGTTGGACAAGAAGCCAGTAATAGCTGCAATGTAACCATAAAATATGTAAAACAAATAATATTTCTCACAGATCTGTTTGTGCAGAAAATTAGCAAAACTCAAGTAGGTCTTCCAAGCACCAGGATAAGCGGGACCACCAGTATGAAAGGTTAACACCACACTAGAGCAAGAAGAAGAGAATTTTGGCTGGAAAGCTTACTTTCTTTGCAGTTAAAACTGTGGGAATAGAAACCACAAATTAACTTTGTTCCACTTGATTCACAGGGAAAATTGGCTTCGCGTAACAGCTTGGAAAGACATTTCGATGCGCAGTTAAGGAAATTCTTTTAGCCAAGATCAGAGGTGGTGAGGGCAGAAACTCCATTCTCCCCTCCTGATGTCTCTTCAGGAGTGGTCTGTTGCTCAGTCTGGCTCTGCTAGGGTGATTTTGTGGACTGCCACCAGCACACAGGAGCTTCTACATGGCTGGCAGGGCAAGGGACAAGGCAGGCTGAGACTGCGGCAAGTTATTAGGTAATGGTGCTCTGTCAAAGGCAAGGGTTTTACAGGAGCACTGACAGAAGAATTCTTGGTTTTGCAGAGACCGTATCTTCTGCAGTCTGAAATATTCTTTATTGAAAGGGTTATCTTCTTCACCAAAAGTGTTGTCAGGCATTGGAATGGGCTGCCCAGGGAAGTAGTGGAATCACTACCATCCTTGGGAGTACTTAGAAGACATATAGACGTTTTGATCAGGGATGTGGTTTAATGGTAGAATTGGCAGTGTTAGATGATGTTAAGGGTCTTTTCCAACCTAAATGGTTCTATGATTCTCTTGTATTAGACTAATCTTGATTTTTAATTTAAACTGAAGACCGTTTTGACTAATCCCTGAATTAATGTTAATAGCAAAATCAAGCCAATGTGCCAAACTAAATTAATATTCATCAGGTACAAATTCCATATAATTATTCCTATCCCTACAGACTTCCAAATATAATACATATTTTTCCAAGATAATGTAATTTCAGAAACTAGTTTTTGTTTAATGACTATAAGGGTTGTACCAAAACGACCTCCACTTGGAGCTCAGTGATCTGTGCTTTGCTTCCATCTTACTTTGCTATCACCAGTATTAGCAAGCACAACGGAATTGTTGTTGACATAAAACAAGGGCTGCAGTTTTAGTTTAAATAAAAAACTATGACATAACTTTTGAGTTTATGGCATAAACTGAAACCTGCCTAGCGAGGTTTTAGCATTCTCTGAATTTAACATGCACATTTCCTTGTCAAAGTGAGTTTAGACTCTCAACTGCTTTTCACCAGTGTTCATTTAGCTCTTCAGCTCTCCAAACTCCCCGAACTCAGTGCAAAATGTCACTAGATCAGTAATAATAGTTTTTGCACTTTTTTCACTTTTTGAAAGTATCTTCATTTATGAAAAAAAACTGCCAGATATAATGGACCAGGGAAGTTGCAATTTCTGTATCTCCATTTATATCAGGAAAAACTCAGGCATACTGTTCCCTGGGTTGGGATTTTTGCCCAAGAAAAAGTTCTACTGAGGTTTGTTACTGGACTTAATTTCAGCTACTGAGGTCAGTGTCTTCAGTGGGGTTTGTGTCATGTCTCCAATGCACCTGATTCTTGTCATATTAAGTATGAGCAGCGCATTTCCCTTACTACAAAATGTGCGTATCTGAGTAAGGGTATAAGACGAGACTTCCTGGTGAACAAATGTCCTCTAAAGTACTGTGCTTCCATGACAATATCTCTAGTAGGGTTTCAATGAAAAACGTCCAGTAAAGTTGTAATGTAAATAAAACATACACTCACTGTGTTTTTTGTCAACCAAAAATTTTTCATTTTTATAGAAGAGATCAAATAATCTTCATATAAATCTGCAATTGTTATGAAGCAAAAACTCTTGAAAAAGTATTTAACTCAAAATCAAGGAAAGAAGATGACTTTATATAAGGTTCACAAAGAAGATAGGAGAAAAATTCTTCTCATAGATGAAAAATTAGAGGATGCACTACATTTGTAATATTATATATTTCCTCTGTTGACATTTACAAAACCAATTAAATACAGAAAAATTTAATTACAGTAGTTATAATTCCATCAATTTCTCTAATATTTGACAGGATATTCCTGCCAAAGTGCATAGAACATCTATTTTTTATCCACTTCATGGATAACAAATGCACACTTATGAAAACTGCACCCGGATACCAATCAAATGCACTATTAAGGGGGAGACATTCTTCATTGACTAAAAACTTAATTGTGTTTTATGTACATTTAAGTATTACCTATAAATTAATTAATCATAATGAAATTAAAAATAATGTATCAGCACTTTCTCAACAAATTTTAAAGAGGTGTGTAACAGCTTCGGTATAAACTTTGGTTCAAAACCTCTCCAGCCTTACTTTTTAAAAAGAATGCACAATGTATATAGTACTCAATAAATGTGACTATATATATTTAATCAATGGCCACATTTTACATATAGATTATGTATAGCACTCATTTTTGTCAGGCGCTAAAACTTTCTTTTCCCTCATAAAACAGGGTGTCACTATCTGATTTAAAAGATTAAAAGCTTTTAGGCTACTTTCCTGGAATAAAACATCTGAGAATACAACAGGAATTTCTTTAAATTTATGAAGATAAATCTTATAAAACCAATTTCCATTTCCCCAAGAACAATCACATATAAGTTATACTACATCTTACCTACAAGCAGGAAATATATTTTGCACTGTAAGTCCCAAAAGAAGTTGGCTAAGGGGCTCCATGAAAGCATCCTGTCCCACACAAATGCCACCTTCTCCTCAGCACTAAGCCAGGGCTTGGACCTGCAGCTGCTGGTTTATTTGCTAGGGAAATCAGCAATGAGTTAACAGGCCCTATCCTGTCCCCTGCCTTATGTGATTTGAATATGTGTATACAAAGAACAAAGGGAGTGGAGCACCTGTTAGATGAGCACCCATCTTCATTGCCTCTGACTTTATCATAACCCTTCCCCGGCAGTCACAGCAAATATGACACAGAATGTAATAAATGGGGCACACAATACAAAGTACATTTAATTAATAGAAGTAAGTAAACGCACCAAGTGTACAGGTTATACAGTTATTAACTTCCCTTAGTTACAGTTTCATAAAAAATACCCTGATGCTACATGCTTCTGCTTATTTCAAATTAGAATTAGTACTCAGAATATTTTTTTCAGATCTTTTCCAATGACAGCCTCTCCTTTTCTGTTACAAAAAACCATTAAACAGCTATTAAAAAGCCTCACTTAATTTTTTTTCCAAGCACTTTTCAAGCCCCTAAATGTTCTGTACTTTTCTTCCTTAACATAAGCATAACTCAGTAAAGAGTTCACTCCCTTTCTTTAAACACCACATGATGTCAAGTATCTATCAGGCATCTTCAAAATAAGAATCCTATGGCTAGAGTGGACAGCTTACTACAGTTGTTGAGCTAGCTGCTGATTATTGTTTGTTCTGCATTAACTTACATCAGCTTAAATTAATATTAATGTAGGATTTGGATTATGTCCAAAGCTGTCACTCACCATACAAATCAGCAGCAAACCAGGTAAATCCTCCCAGTCTTTTGCAGTAACAGTTTGAAACAGCAAATATTTGCAGCGACAGAGATGGTTTATCCGTACAAAAACACAGTATATTTTTCACTATACAGCACTTAGGCAGGCTATTATGGATTAACAAATATTAGACTAGGCTGTATCCTGCTTTGTGCATAAGGGACTGGTGGCAAGGAATTGCCTCCTCTCATTGTGTGCTAGGAGCAGGGGTACAGCAAGGCGCTAAGCCCCACCAGAAGGGCCGAACATGCAATTTTTACCTTAGTTAAAGGCAGGTAAAAACACCCAGATCCTTCCAGGTCCAATGCAAGACACATAAGGATTATTTCAGGCAAACAAAAACAGAAGTACAGTGGTCCCACCAGAAATAACCACCACCTGATGTAAGCCGGGAGCTGAAGAGGGTATTTCGCATATTCCCAAAGGCTTCCTGGGTCCATTGTCCTGGCCCTTCTGAATGTTGTTGTTTACAACCTGCTTAATCCACTTAACTGTAGGCTAGATACATCAAATCACAACCTTTTATAAAACCTGAGTTAGAAATTACTATCTACTATTTCAACATGCATTAAAATATTGGTCACAGGTTCCAACTAATTTCTAACTGAAATGGGAGCTTTCACAATGGCATAGAGCCTGTGTTGGTGCTTTAAATGCACTATGTGGGCAAAGAAAAAAAAAAGAACAGATTAGCAGTTATGTTTTTCAAATGTGTCCCCTCATTTCCAGCATTTGAATAATTCTTGATGTCACTAATATGCTGCAAGTTTTTACACTGAATAACTCACACGAAGGCAGTGCATGCTAAAAATGCACATTATTTTTTCTACAGAATTCTAGCTTGTGCTAGCTGTTAAATGGCATTTAAACTTCACACAAATCAAACCTCCCTCTTTTGAATAAAAGCAACTATGTTAAAGCAACATTATTTGCTGTACTAGCATTCTGAACACTTGTATTTCTGCAAATTTTAGTTATTATTAAGAAGTAACTTTGTTATGTGCTAAACTTGTTAGAGGTTTCCACAGGAACAATTACACATGATATGCCTAATGGTAGCTGGAAGTAATGAATTCCTGCTAAAGAAAGCAGGCAGGGGACCATCGGTCCTGACTCTCCTTTTGACACTACATTGTTTCCAAGACACCTGCTCTTACCTGACCTACCCTGCAACAACACACCGGCCAGATGGGGGATAAATAACACCAGGATCGGGAAACATGCTGGGCTGACTTAGGTGCACACTCCAGAAACTCCAGAAGGCAAGACCACCTCTTCTGGAGGTACTACTATGCTATAGGGAACGTGTTGGTAGTTTCACTGTCGGATGTTAAGCAAAGGCTGCAAGATAAATTCTTCCCTTTCTTGCATGGATATAAAGTAGATTTAAAAAGCTATTTGCTTTTTGTTTGTTTGTTTGCTTGTAGCTGATATCTAAACAACCAAACAGAGATACAAGCCTGTTTTGGCGATGCAAAATCCCACCACCCGTGACCAGGCCCGACACGCTTGTGCATAACCCGAAGCAACTCGCGGCAACCGGGAAATGCTCATTGTCTACGTGTACTTTCTAGTTTGTCTCCACAGACAAAGCCTCATTTTGTCTTCTCAAGTGACTGCTCTCAAAGTCGACAGAAGAGAACCGCAATGTCCTAACACTCTACCAACACACCCCAAACCCCGGCGACCCCTGCGCCCCGCCGTGAGGAGCCGCCCCAACAGTGGCGGCGCCCGGCAGCCGACCCGCGACGGAAGAGGCTTCCCCCGCCCACGGCCGAGCCCTTCCCGGGAGCCTTCCCGGCCGCGCTGCCGGGGGTTGTAGTCGGGCGCCGCCGCGGCAGAACTACGGGTCCCAGGGAGCCGCGGGCGGGCGCGGTCAGGTGGCGCCCAACATGGCTCCGCCGTGCCCCGGCGCCGCGCGGGGCCGCTGAGCGCTGTCGGGGCGGCGGCGGGGCCATCATGCAGAAGATCAAGTCGCTGATGACCCGCCAGGTGAGCGGCTCTTCTAAGGGGGGGGTTTCTCCGCGGGGGTCCCGGGCGTTCCTCGGGGCCGCCGTGCCCGGGCCCCCTGGAGGGCCAGCGAGGCGCGGGCATCGCCTTCTGCCCGGCTGCCCGCGGAGGGAGGCAGGGAGGGCTTGGGGCGTGTGAGCTCTCTCTCGCGGCACAGGCATCCGCCGTGTTTTTCTCTTTACACCGGGAAATGGAAGCGCGCGCAGGTGCCAGCGCGTAGCTGTGTCACACCAGGCTAATCGGTGTTGGAGATGACAGGGCCGGCCTGTGTCAGGTTCCCATTTTGACATATAATTTTGGAGCACTGGGCTGTGTTTCGTAGCCTTGGCTTTGTCTGACAGCAAATGCTTTCGGTCCAAAGGTGGAGGTGCCGGGGACGTATTTGGGTGGGCACAAACTGAATGTGTGCCAGAGCTCTCGGTGTGTGTCTGTCACGCCACTGCTGTGTACCGGTTGTACCAGTGGTCTTTAGGATTATGTAGATCTAAGCCTGCGTTTGGACCAGTATTTCTAAGGTTGAGAGCCTTTTTAGTGAAGTGTATCAGCCGAACATTTGATCATTCGCGTATACGAGATACATCTGAAATGAAGCCTGTTTGTCCTTGTGTCTAGATTGGAGAACTTAAATAATCACTTGTGTCACCTACCACATCAAATATTCTAGATGGTTATAGAAAATGATGAGAAAGTCAGAAACTTTTTTAAACTATGTCCTCAGAGCCATAATGCTTATGCAGGAGGCAGGACTGAAAAATGAACACTGGTACAGGAGTGGAATTTGCAAAATAATCTGTTTCCCTTCAGTATCGGGGTCCTTGATGAGTTCACAGCTTGACTAAGAAAAGTGGTGGGAAGTCTGCCCAGTATGAAGATGTTGTGGTCTGAAAATGATGTGGCTTGAACAATTTTCAGTCTTGGGAAAGGATAAAGTTCCACTTAACATTTGATAAGTGAAACTTTGATTGCTTCTGGAGATAAACTGCTAGTACTGCTGATTTTTGAGAGGATATGTGAAGGATTTTGTGTGAAGTACGAGAAGCTGCAGCAGTTGCTTTATTTGTTCCTTACCTCGAATTTCTGATGGGTAGAGGTGAGTCACCTTTGATGGTGGTAATTGGAAAGTGAGGATGTTTTGAAATGATGCACAATGAAATCTGAGAATCAAAACCAAAATGAAGAGGTTTTGCATCCTAGGAATATGAAGCAATTGTAAAATATAGTAGTTATGACAGAAGTGATGACTTTAGCATTGTTCTTTTCAAAGGACAAATAAAAAACTTTTCTCATCATAAACTCACATAGTAGCTTTTGTTTCAAAGAAATATAGGTACCTAGGGCCTGAAAGGGGCTTGCAAAAAAACTGTTAGCATCAACTGCAGGAGTAGTTACGTTTTTTGGACATACATTCATTTTAAAATTTAAAGTAATGTCTGGAAGTTGAGAGGAGGATGTAAGTGAACTTTATGAAGGGAATGTTAGTGAACTGCACTGAACAGGTGCATATTGCAGCATAAAGTTGGAAATCCTTAGATGTTTGAGGAGCATAATTTAGAGACCAATGATCTTGCTTAAATGTTTCTAGGATGAGGTCTTAGCCTTCCAGCCACATGTCAGAGTATTTCTCAAAGGACCTGCAGGTATCTATTCAACATCAGGTAAGAGTTGTGCAGTTTGATTACAAGATATGTAAAGTAATCAATCTTAACTGCTTATTAAAATTCTCTTAAAGGGTCTAAGAAGTCCACAGGAGAGTGTTAATGACCTCAGTCCTATTGAAAGCTTTCGGATTCCTACTAAGGTATGATACAACATCCTGCCACTCCCATGCCCTTCATTTTTATTTTTTCATTTTTTAGTTTGGTGACACTTAGTTGTGTCTTTTTTATTAAACTCAAGGCTTGCTGTTGTTCTTTCTGAGAGTTTTGTTTCTTGCTGAAAATACTTTATTTTATGAAAGAGCCAAGAGCTGTGAGACAAACCAGTGCACCAACTCTGAATGAACTTGCATGAAAATTTCTTTCTTGAAACTTTTGAGTTGTCACTGGATGCTGATTTTAATATTATCTAGGTTCTCGCTGAAGTGAATTAAAGAAAAAAAAAGGAGAAAGAAAAATGCCTTTTTTAATGTTTACTTTGGAAACTAGATACTGTATGGGTGGCCTGTATAGTTCTGGTCTTGCTATTTAGTCTCTTCATGGTTTTGGTGCTGTAAGTATATTTTGTAGTTTCATGGTTTTGATCTTCAGCATATCTTATTTGCCTCATGCTCTATGTTAAAAGTTGTATCTTAATAATAATAATAGCTTTTGCCATTTTGTGGGCCTCAATACTTAACTAATGGCAACTCACTCTCATCTCACAAGTCATGCTGAATAACTTGTGTGTCAGGGAACAATTGCCACAATATTTGACCATTCCTTATACCCTTTTGATCTGAGTGGATGATTCACAAGACTTCTGTGGATTTAGTCTATTATTTTTGGAGACTTTGTAAAAGTCTATTTTTTCCCCCTAATTTGGGCTTTGCCTTTAACCAATAAGATATTTAAGTCACTGACTTGAATTTGGATGGCCATTTTACAATAAAAAAACAACCCAAAAGATTGCTTGTGTTTCTTTGCCTCTGTATAAGTACTGTGTAATATGGTGCTTATGCTGAGGCCAAAGAGAAAATCAGCATTACTGTATATTTAAAAAATCAAGTAAGAATTTCTGAATTGGTACACGATACTCTGTTAAACGGTGGCCAATATATTGATATCAAAGAGCAAAAGTATTCAGTTGCAGCCATGCTGAAAGAATTGTCTCATCTCCATGGCTTAGATTTTAGAATTGCAGATTCTTGCCACTGAGCATCCAGTTTCAAACTGTTTTTAACCGAGTTGACTCTTCATGTAAAAGTAGATGCAGGGTATCTTGTCTAGATTTCCATTCTGTAATAGTTTGATGTTACATGTCTGGTAAGTCTAAGCTGTGTCTCAACAACAATGGGAACTCAGATACTTCTCAATAGTTTGTATTTTTTTCATACACTTATGTCAAACATTTGCAATGTGAAAAAATTATCTGCAGCTGTCCTGCGAACAGAAATCTGGGCCTGAAAAACCTAGATTGTATCAACATTGAACTGTTAATCTGATTACTTTTTTTTTAAGAGTTGATAGAATTAGAGTGTTATTCTCTCCTGTGCCCCAGAATAAAGCTTTTATATTTTCCAGTCTTCTAATATTTAGGGTATACTTAGATTAGATGTTAGGAAGAAATTCTTTACTGTGAGGGTGGTGAGGCACTGGAACAGGTTGCCCAGAGAAGCTGTGGATGCCCCAACCCTGGTAGTGTTTAAGGCCAGGTCGGATGGGGCCCTGAGGAACCTGATCTAGTGAAAGGTGTCTCTGCACATGGCAGGGAGGTTGTAACAAGATGATCTCTGCAGTTCCTTCCAACCCAAACCATTTTGTAATCCTATGATTATGTTTTTTTCCTTCAAAAATGTTTTAAGTGACTAGTTCTCAAAATAACTATATTCAGAATATACATTCTGTATTTGGAATATAGATTCAGAGTTGCTTTTACCTCCTCAAAAAGCTGTATTGAATGAAACTCTTATAAATTTGAGTGGTTATTTGATTATCTGGATGATGCTCTTGGTCATACGGTTTCTATTGAGGTAGACCTGCAAGGAGCTGGGAATTGAACTTGATGATCCTTATGGGTCCCTTCCAACTTGAGCCATTCTATGATTCTAAGAGAATGATGAATAAAACTACTGTGTTTTGATCAGTTTAACTTCTGGCTAGGGTCCCAAGCCATTTGTCACAGTAACTTTACTTCCAGCCCATCTCTTTAAGAGGAAGGATTTACATTGTCATGCCTCCTTAGCTTTGTTAAAGCCTTTATTGTAGAATTTTACTTTTCAAGTGATGAGACATCAGATGAGGCACAGTAATCTGTTTCCTGTAACTGGGAGCATAGATTCAGATATACTGAAAACAGGAATTTTGAGGGCTGGGGAGAGGGAGATGTCTCTGTTTGTGGTATGAGTAACTGTCAAGGAGGTTAAGTTTTGGTACTGCACAGAAATTGAAAGTCACTGAGCTTTTGGATATTGGTATTTATTTTGATCTAGAGCTCTATTCAGTGCCATGGCAACGTACTGATGTCATAAAACAGAATTGCATTGTAATTATAGGATCAAGCAGCTTTGCTGGATATAATCTAATGCCTCTCAATTATTGTATTTTAATGGACAGGTTTGGTAAAGAACATTCACTTTTGAGGGCAAAAGTAAAGAGTTAGGAAAAGGTGCAGATTTCTAAAGGCAATGAATAAAAGAGTAACTTTGTACTGTTTCAAGCTGCTACTTGAACACAAATGTTGTTCTTTGCTCTCCTGTTTTTATAACTGTTTTTGTTTATATCTTGAATCATGAAAGTCTCAAGATGTTTTGATGACAGAATGTTTATGATGCTGCACTTTCATCATCACACTTCCAGGTTCGAATTCATATCTCCAGATTGATTTAGGGCACGTTTTACTGAAAGCCTCAAAAAACTGTGTTAAAGCTATGGAGGGGTATGCAGAGTGAAAGGCTGCAGGGCGAGCATGAATTACTGGAAAAAGTACAAGCCATTGATAGATGGTGCTGACTCTGGGAACAAACCCATGTTTTAGAGATGAGGGACTGTCACACTAGTTTGGAGGTCAAATGGGAAATACAGAGCACAGGAAGAAGAAGATGTTGACATTTCATCTCTTGATGGCAAACCCAGGAAAATTCCTTTGGGTGTTGATGTCTGAAAGTTGTTAGTTTGCCCGACTGCTTGCTGGCCAGCATGTTGAATGATGATTGTGCTTCTCAATTTTTTATTTTTAAGGAATGAAATTATTTGGTGCCTGGATATTTTACTGAGTGAATGCACTAACATTAACCAGTACTCCAATAAGTTCTGCTACTATCTTAAAAAATTTCAATTTGCTTCCATCATCATCATCATCCTGGCTAGGCTTCGAGAACAAAGACTTGAGAAGGACTCTACCCACGCTTGCTACAAACACGTTGATGGCTAAAAAGGCCAATGTGAGATAGACAAGTCCAGTTGCAAAAGGCACAGCGGAAAGTCTCCTTAGGCGCTATTGGCAAGACTCGGTTCTTTCTGCGTTGTCTTTTCTCCTCAGAAATGAAATGATTCTCTATGTTGCAATACAGACTCATACAGCCAACTCACACACTGAAGTATCTGTATAATAGTAATTGTATCATAGTAAGATATAAGTGTAAATTAGTTAAGTCTGTGGTAGTGTCTGCAGAGAAGTCAAATCTGAACTGCTGGGCTAGATATGCCCCATACATGAAGGTGCTCAAGGCCAGACAGGATGGGGCTCTGAGCAACTTGGTCTAGTGGAAGATGGGCTGGAATTAGATGGTCTCTGAGGTCCCTTCCAATCCAAACCATTCTGTGATTCTATGATGATTCTATGATATCTAGAAGAGAAAATTGTTTGGAGAAAGACTTAATATCTTTTTTGTCTGAGATACCTTACTTCACTGGTATGCCTTGATCTCCCTGGTGAATTGTAATTCTTTTTGAACCATTCTGGAATTGTCAGCTTTGTTGTTTCCCAACCTGATAACAGTTTTGTTTAGCAGATTCTGTCACAAAAGGGTGAGATAGGTATTTTGTATGCTTGAGTTCAAGTGTGTGGGGTTAATGATGAGGTGACTTTGAATTAGGTTATGTTTATTTTGATGATAATCAGCTCATACACAATATACAAATATTATTTGACTTTGTGGCTTATGGTGGTAAACAACACCAAAAGTTTATTTTTTAATGCTTTTCTTATAGATATAGAAGTGTGGCTTTGTTAGTCTCCGCGGGCTTCTATTTCCTCAGCAGTAGCTGAGTGCTTTAAAGGAGTGCATTGTGATGGTGTGGCTAATAGCTGTTCTGAGGATCAGCTTTGTTGTTCTCTCCATCAGGAGAGCTGTTTTCACAGTTTGTTTTGGTTGAGTCTGAGCTTCTTAATAACTACTCTCTATATATACTGAAGGAGTAAAGATCAAAGTTTTGAGCTTTTTGTGTCAAAGATAGGGGATACCTAAAACTTCCCTCTGGAATTGCCTTCCCATATGTGGGGGAAGGAGGGCAAGAAGAAGGGAGCGAAAACAAAGTGAGTTTGTGGATATAGTTATAGATACATTATAGAACACATATTTTATATCTATCTATGTCTTTGTGTATAGATAAAATTGAAAGATTTGGTTTGGGTATATATGTATATAAATACTTTTTTACATTTTTTTATTTCATAGTGGTAGGATATTTCAGTATACTTGCTGATTGAATCTGTTGAGCATGATCTGTTGAATCCCGCTATTAAGGATTAACTTTTAACAGAAGTATTATTCCTGTTCAAAATGGAAGGATATAAATCTACACCATAGTCACTGGTGTGCTTTTGTCTCATGACAAAGAGAAGGAGTCTGTGTCCAAGCGAGTGTAGCACAGACTTGGCCCCTGGCACTCTCTGGGTAGAGGTGCATAGAAATTGTTTAGATTTTTTTTTTTTTATCTGAGAAGTATCAGTTACCTTTTTTCAATGTCTTCATTTCCCAAGTCTTTTAGTTGATAGTAACTGGAATGCAGAAGGTGTTTGCTTCAACTCCCTACCAGTAATGTTTCATTCAACAGAGCAATATTGGTTTTGCTGTTACAGGCAGCATAGAATACAAGGAGAGTGGGAGTGTGACACACTGGGAAATAGGTGGGTAGTCATCTAAAACTTGCTGAACTGCATTTCAAAGGAGTCTGCAATGAGATGACTCTTCTGAAATATGTTTTAAGGAATTGCCACAGGCTCCTAGATCGTGAACTTCTATTTCAACGCAACAGGAAGGCAAAATGATGTGAGAAGTGTGTGGATGCAAGCACTGTGTTTTATTTCGCAATGGCTTCTTCAAGTATATAAAGCAATTAGACTGATAGGGTTTTCCTTTTTTTTGTTTCCTCCCCAGAAGCTGTCTTTCACTGATCTATTTATGGGGCATTATGAAGAGACCTGCTGCTGAGGGTTGCACTGATGGCAACCTGACAGGACAAATTATATTTCCATGAAAGTATGATCGAAGTACTGGGGGAAAAAAAAAAAAAGGCACAGTTGGCATCACAAGTGACACAAATCTTATGCAGGAGGTGTAGCGTCTTGCTGAGGAAAGCGGAAAACTTTGGAAAAAGGAGTAGCCCGTGACACAGCTTCTTAGATGGCTGTTGGCCCTTTATTGCTTGGAGAGATGCAACTGCTGAATGTGTGTATTAACCTGGGCAGGTGGATTGAAGTGACTGGCAATATGCTGCTCTTCCTCATCTCCTATAGATCTAATTGATTCAGTTTCTGCAAAGTTCTCTGCATGATTATTATCATATGATTCCCTCTGTTGCAATTTTTTAAATTCAGAATAGCACTTGGAATTGCTGAATTAACATAAAATTTACTATCAAGTATGTTTTAATGTTGACTTTTTTTAAAGGCAGATACTCAAGTGGCAATATTTAAAGGTTTTGAGGTGGAAAAATGCCTTGAGGGATTCAATAGCACTTCCTTCTTTCTCTCTGCAAAGTGTATGAGTACAAGCTCCACAGTGCTAAATCTGGCCTTTGCTGAGCCCCCTGAAACTATATGTTTATTTATATATAGTAAAATTGTTTTGTATATCTAACTGAAGAGATGAGGAGAATTGAATATCAACAAATAAACTGTAGCCAAGGATGGTTGCTGCCTTTAGTGGTGAGTGAATACTTTAGCCTCCAGCATATGAGTTCCTTGAAACTAGTGGAGTGTAATGTATTGGAAGGTGCAGGTTATCATGGCATGAAGTCTGGTGGCAGATAGTGTAATTTATATGAGAGCTAAAGCTTATCCTGGAGAGTTGTCTCATTAGACTGCTTTTCTAAAAAATTATACGATATAGAGAAAAACCTTGTCTGTTTAAAAAATATTTTCCTGACTAGTATTTTGGCAAGAAACACGGAGATGAACGGTCTTTCTGAGGCAGGATAAAATGCTTTCTTAGCAATTTTCCTAGTCACATCAACATCAGCTTTATCTTTGTCTTGGAAACTGTGGTGTTTTATGAAAGTAAAAAGGTCATTGATAAGGCTTCAGTGAAATGCTAATATTAAAAACACCCCTCCAATTCATTACCACATGGCTCCAAATCCAGAACATGTGTCCACAATGGCTTTCTTAATGCATCTTTATCAGATATCAGTTACCTTTGACCTATGCATTGACATATTATTTCACCAGTATGACAAGATATCAATGGTGGAGATTTTAAATGATCCTGAGGATTTCTCCTTGGGTTTAGTTTTTCGTCTTTTTTTCTTTTAGCAAACAGCAATGCAGGAACTTGTTGGCAAATATCAGATGATAAATTGGATGATTCCATTTGCAATGGTTTGGTGGACCCTGTTTCCTGTCTCAGATAATTTTTAATTTTAGTTTCATATAGCTAAAACTAAATGTACTGTAAGATGTGAAGCTGATTTATAGAGGGATGTACAGTATAAAGCTACAATTTTTTAAGGAGCTCAGAGGGAAATAATTTTTGTTTGTTTTAAGGGACAGGACTGCATATGGTTAGTTAATAGCTTCATTGCTTTCTAAATTAAATTAATGCAAAAGTGGTATGCCATTGAGTCTGAATGTGTGTGTCCTCTGCCAATCCTTGTGCCATCATGTGAGGGATACTTCAAACCATAGAATAAAAAGTTGAAACAGACTCTAAAAGGACTATTTGTCAAAAATCTTTTTGCTGTCATCCCTAACCAGCCCCTCTTCTCCTCTGTTTCTCACGATCTTGGTAAAGCTGAAACATGAGGTGGAAAGGTGTCACTTCTGGGTGAATTGTGTGGCTGGCGCTGAAGGGACAGTCCTGGCTGCCTGGAGTCCTTCCTGTCTCTTTCGTGTGTGTGGAGCTGCAGGCGCTTCCCTGCCGGCTTCCTGCAAACTTGTGTTGGCATCTTCTGCTGTCCGTGGCAGGAGCTGACCCATCTTTTGCTTTCGTCTTGGCAAGACGCTGTTGTGGCTCGTGGCACTTGGGACGTGCTCACTAAGAGCGGGACCACACTCCAAACTCGTCTTTAAGAGTTTGTCTCAAAACCGGCATTAGTTTCCTTTGATATTGTTATTTATTCTTGTTACATATGTAGTTATTGATCTGTGTTATTTCCTTGTTTCTCTCGGTCTGTTGGTGCAGCTGTCGGGAGGTGGGTCGCTGCGTTCACCTGCTCTGGTGGCAGCGGCTGCATCAGGCGTTTCAGGCGAGATCGGAGGCGCCTGGGGCCGCCCGGGAGAGGAAGAAGGTGGCTCCGAGGGCTTTTTTCCCAGTTAGCCGCTGCCCCATCGCGGCTCGAAGCGCCTTCCAGCTGCGGCCTCGCCCGCGGCCCAGCGGGTGGCGCCCGAGCTCCGCCGCTCCTTCAGCCTCGGTTGTGG